>OX451741.1:1329197284-1329446269 GCA_948472305.1 Vicia faba | reverse complement strand
TATTTTTAGTTATAACTTTAAAAGTTAAATTAAATTTAAACCGACACTTTTTAATTTTATTATAAAATTAATAATTAATTATTATGCCTAATTAGAAAATTTATTATATTAAATAAATAATATATTTTATGTAAATAAATAATATTTTTCATTTCTAACATATTAAAAATATATAAAATTTATGTAAATAATTGATAAGATAATATAATTAATATAATTGATACACCTTGATTCTAATTGTTGAAATCGATATACTTTTAAAAATTTTAAATTGAGTTATTTCGAATATGCATATCTGAAAATTCATTGAAAATGGAATTTTGAGTAATTTCGGATTATGCATATCCGAAAACACGCATATAAAATTGAAATTTGATACGTTCGGATATATATATCAGAATTTTAAAATATTTTAGATTTTTCGCCATAGATTTGAAAGAAGTGTATTAGATTTAAAGAAAAATTCTTATATATTATTGATCGATAGAACAAAAAATAAGACTTGAGCGTAAATGTTCCGAGTAAAAGAAAAAAACAAAGAGCTTTAAATTTGGTCTTAAAAAGGGTAGTAAGTGGTGTTGTAAGTGGTCTGTTAAATTTGGTACAGCTTTCTCCGCCGCTTGCCATATTTTCTAGTCTACAGAATGACATCATTTCTCTCTCTGATTCATATGGTTTTTTTGGCATTTGTGCACTACGCACACTCTGCGCATGCAATGCAACAATACCATCATCCAGTACCACACCTTAACTACGTGCATTTTTATTTTCTTTTTACAAGTACGAGTACTCTAGAGTACACAACCATAACATTATATTATATTATATATTTTATAATTTGTGTTGGAAATGTTAAATGAATATAAAATGGTTAACGTATTTTGTTACATAGAATGTACAGCAATAGAGGAACAAGTTTCAAGAAGCAAAGAAGATGTGGCCATGGGATACTGAGAGAGGTCAATTGGAGAGTCCACAAATGGCGGGGGATGATATCTGGGTCGAGTTAAAAAGTGGTGAACTCTGAGACATGATTTGAGTCACATTTCTGAACAGTTTTTTCATACTAGAACAACGTGCCACACAAACAGCTATACAATATATAGACTAGAGTGGTCCATATCTACACATATTTCTTTATGTGTATAGAAATAACTTTATTTATTCGTACAATAGTAGCATATTTGTGGTTATTGGTTAGGACCATCCTAATCCTACGATGCTAGGTTACTGCTTCTTATGCTCACCTCATGTAGGTAAAGCATGCAAGCGCCAAACAGAAACAAGCAGCTTTCATTAATTACAGGATCAATGTCTGAGATTGTGAGACGAAAGGAGGGACGAAGGACTCATATGCCAAACCTTCTTTTAATTTTCTTTTAACTAGAAACCAACAATTATGAAAGTTTTCGATTACATCAACTCAGAAGGAGTACATTATTATGACTAATTGTATTTTGTTGGTGATTTTTAATGAAGCATTTAATTGTGTCCATTTTGTGGTTGAACTCAAAATGTATTTTGTTCCTCGACTGTTGCTTGTTTAGCCACTCTAAAGAATTTTAATTACGATTATATGCATGTTTGAGTTATTGAATTAAAAATACTAAATAAAGAGATAATCACAAATGGATAATAATGTATAAAATGATTTGTTTGATTATTTGTACGTAACATTTCTACAAGTTTGATATTCATAGGCAACTACTAGTTCTAATGACCATACTCATCCTTTGGAGTGGTCACTTTTAAGTTTTTATAGTTGATGCAAACTCTCGCTACTGACTCCATGAATGAGGTATCGTTGAGTATAATAGAAAGTATGTTTTTTTTTTCCTTTGCCCATTGGTTGTAGTTCATTTTGGTTGTAAATCATTTAGGTTAGGTTTCAAGCGCATCGTATTTCATTTAGGTTAGATTTTCAATATTCAACATGCTTTTATAATGGATGTCCTTTAAGTTTCACAAGACAGAGTGTTGAACATTGATAATCATTAAATGGACGACTAAGATTTATTTAAGACCAATGAATCTATTATTAATATAATAAAGTTAATTATTATTACCGTTTACCCCTAACTAAACCAGTTTAGAGACCAAATATCATAACCTTAATAGGAATTTTACATCCCTAATTATTACATTCCTATTAATTAAATCTGATAGTAATAAATGCTTATTCTAATTATATTAAAATACTAGGTTAATTGTATTATTACCTTTCATTAATATCCTTTTCTTTCTAAGCCCAGCCACATTTTTAATCTTTCTCTTTTCTAAAATTAATCCGCCGTTTTTGGAAATCTAAATTCCTAATTACAAGAATTGAAACATCTATCATCACGATGAACATTCTTGATATACATTTCTTGAATCGTATTTTTTTCTCTTTCTCATACGATTATCAACTCAGAAACCTTACAAATTCTTCATTTCAAATTATTTATATTATAATTCAAATTAAATTTTGTTTATCTAATTTTGGCGTATCCGTGGTTAATAATCTATTAATTTATGCTACAAACTCATGCATTTCAACTTCTGATTTATTTTCCTGTACATGTTTATAGAGTTGAGATAGCATCGGAAAACGTGAGAAATAGTCATGGAGGCGCCACCACCACTATTACCCCTCATTCTAACGCCGTTAAAGCTAAAGTTTCAAGCCCGACAACCCTCTTTTGTTTCCAACCATTAAATCAGATGGGAAACTCAAGCATTCGAAAAAACGAATCTATAATATAAGAAAAGTCATTCTACCCAAAAACCTTGTTTTTTACTTTTGCTCCAAAAACACAACATGTGGAGAGCTTCTTTGGCTCCAATTTCATATTTAAAGCTTCTCGTCTAACCTCCCTCGGGACTTTTCTTTGCCCTGCCTCTCCAACATCCCATATTCATTGTCAATTTTGTAATTGTGCCCATAACTTTAATTTGTTGGTTTCAAACGCATGTCCATTCCACTACTTCCTGTAGCAACCGGTTTTTTAAATCAAGAGTCGCCACTATTAGTTTTTATCCTAAAGGAAAAGAACCTAACAGAAAATCCTAATTCACAGATAGGGATTCTAGGTTTCAGACTCAATTAGATGAAAGGAAGGTGTTAGGCACATTTCATCTACCTTGTTCACAAGGATATTAAGCTCTAGGTTTAGGTTTGGGATAAATATGGTTTTATTTTTTAATCAGCAAGACTCGCCACGATTTTAGATCGCGTGCCTATGTATCCTCTTATGAGGAATCAGAGTCCCAATTCGTAGTTCGTATGGGTTGGTGTCTTTTAGGGGTTTGCAAACATATTTTGAATCACTTCGCACTCGGTCGGGAGTAGTGATTGCGGAGATTTTGACTGAGAATGCAGTAAGCCAAAATTAGTTTGAAACCCATTTTCAAAAGAGACTGTTGATTAGCTTAGTTTATTGCGAAAAATAGTTTGTTGTTTGTTGAGTGTTTTTTATAATATTAATTGCGAAATTTTTGATTAATGTATGAGTAAACATATTTTAATGCAAATGATATAGGAAAATAATATATGCATTTGATATAAAAAAAATTATTTTCATGATATAATAAATAATAATATATAATAAAAATTAATAATAATAATAATAATTTGCAAATATAAATAATAATTATTATAAAAAATATAATAAGTATAAGAATTAAAAATAGATGAAAATATAATGTGTTAAAAATAATAAAACAAATAATTGATTAAACCTGGGGGGTGCATTTCCAGTTATGGAGTAAAAGGATGGGGGTGTTGAAATTAGATTGGATTAGACCCATTGTACCGGCTGGACAGGGGGGGGGGTGCGTTTTGTTTTATGTGTTTAGAGAAGTGGCAAAAGAGGGCGTGAAAAGCAGTTGGGCGTAGGCCCAACGAATTTGAAGAGGGGTCCGTTTGATCGTATGAGGCGAGGCGCACGAAGCTTATGGTGGACCTGGCCTTATGACCGTCCAATCAAGATCAAACAGACTTGATTTGAGAGGTGTATTACAGTGCCGTAGACGCGCAAGCATAGGATCGTGACATAACATAATATCATTTTTCCCATTTTCGTATTCACTTTTCATTTCCACGATTTCCACAGTCACTCTCTTCTTCTTACCTTCGCCGTTCTTCCTTCTCTCCTTCTTCCCCCAAATCGCAAACCCTAATTCCTTTAGAATCGGCGGCGGCTGGAAGAACAAACTTTATTGTCCATTAACCTACCACCCTTAGCCAAACAACAACCAAAATCTGAGAGATTTTCCCCTATTGTGTTTTCTGCTTCTGCATCTCTGAGCTTCTTCTCCGATTTTCGCTAATCTCTCTCTGTCTTGTTTGATTGGAAGGTCGCGGCAAAGATTGAAGGCGTTTGTGGATGGTAATAACGATTGAGAATCCGACGGTTAGAGGCAGCGACTAGAGAGGGTTTCCAGTGGTAGTCCAAGGGCGATTAGGGTTTATGATCTGGAAACTCTAATCGCCACCTCTTCTTGTCTTCAACAGTAAGAATCTTGTTCAAGATTTTTGCTTCCTCTAGCCTCTCCGCCTACGGATCTACTCTTCGTTTTCTGTCAAAGCATCCACTCTGTTCTTGTTCTGTGAAAATCCCCGTCTCTGTTTTTTTCTTCTGTATATCTCCAAAAATCTTCCCCTTTTTGTCCGCCCCCCCCCCCCCCCCCCTTCTCTGTAAAGTCCTCTGTATTTATATAGTTTAGTCTTTTTAGGGCTTTTTTAGCGTTACAACATAGATTTAGAGCTTATGAGATAAATTAGGGATTTTAGATTTACTTGTAATATTTGATTGATGTAATGTTTAATGAGATTTGATTTTGATAATAAAAGTTTTGATTGTAATTTGGATTTAGTAAGAACAATGATTATGTAATTTCCCGATTCTGCTTTAGTATAGATTTGTTTTACTGTAATATTTGGGTTTCAATGTTCTTGGCTTAGATTTGATTTGTTTCGATCGATACAGTAAAAAATCTGGAATTTTCCTTTTTAGAAGATATGATTTAAAGGATATTTGTTTTGTAAACTTTGTTTTATTTCACTGTGAAAAAATAGAGATATGACTTTTATCAAATCCAAACAGTAAATGTCATCTCAAAAAAGGTGTGTGTAATTCACACAGTAGTAATTTTTTTCTGAATTGGGCTTTTTACTACAATGCAAAACATTATCTGCCTATTTAATTTATTTTCATTGCAACAAATATTTTTAGGATGAATTGGGCCCAACTGGCCTTTGCAATTTGACCCAACATATCTTTTCCCAAACAGTCTTAAAAAAACTGGTTGATAACAACAACGTTTTTTTAACTAAAACAATATATATAAAAAATGTCCAATGGGCTTGACTTTAAAAACTCAATGGGCCAGCGTCAATTCTTCTTCTACCTATCATTTTGAATAACTGGTTTGGGCTTAAGTCTTTTCTTTAAAAATATTGATCCAATAGATCTCCCTTTCCAAACAAAAACACTTAATCATAAACATTTTACCTAAATCTAAGATAAAACAAAAACGTAAAATGGGCTAACTAACAACTTTGAATGGGCTTGTGATCTATAATTATACCCCTCCTTTTTGCCATTTAACCACACGAAATGGGACAAATTCTAACGGGCTTTACATTTGAAGTTGCACCCCCCTTTTATCAATTTAACTTAAACAAGCTTATGAAAATTAAACCTAATAATTATTATTCTTTTGAAATAACTTCCATTTTCGAATCGCATGGGACATTGGACAACATGCTTCGCGAATGGGTTTATGAGTCTTTTTGATTTAGAAAGCTCCATGAAAATACACCCTCTAGTCTTGGATAAAGATAGGTCATCAGATACTGCTGTACCATCTTTAATTAAATATTTCTTCTATTTTAATCTTTAAAAATCAAATCATCGAGGTAGGACAAATTTGGGGTACGACAACTGCTCCTATTCAATTATCTTCCAATAGAATAGCGTGAGAAAACGCGAGTCTTGCGCATTCTGATTGGAAGTTTATTAAATACTTGAAGTATCCCAAAAATTTTCCAACAAACATAAGGTTACACTAATATAGCATACCCTTACAAGTCTCAAGGAAGTAGGAAAAGCTAATGATGTATCGCTTACCAGGGTTTGATAATGAGGCAGATGGTTTTGAGCTTAAGAGTGCAATTTTGTCTGCCTTGGATTATTTATCCATTTGGAGGGTGAGTATAGCAATGGTTGATGATGCGTGGCTTCTTGAAGACTGAGGCCATTGGTTACGTTTTCAAATTGCTGCATGACGTCTGAGGCGATGTTTTGAGCATGAATGCATTGCGGCTCAGAGGCTATATGTTTGAGTTTGAAGAACGCATTGCGGCTTAGAGGAAATGTATTTGAGTTTGAAGAACGCATTGCGGCTTAGAGGCAATGTGTTGATTTGGATAATACATTGCACCTTAGAGGAAATGTGTTGAATTTGATAATACATTGCGGCTTAGAGGCAATGTGTCGAGTTTTATTTTCTTTTGAGCATCACAGCATGAAGTCTGAGGCGATGACCGATGTTTATAGAATAACAAAATGTATTGTTTCATAAAGTCTGACGAAATGGGTAAAAGTTTTGTTTTTCATCGTAGCATGAAGTCTGAGACGATGATTGGTGTTTGTGGAATGAAGGAATGTATTGCTGCTTGAAGCCTGATGCATTGGGTTACAGTTTTTGCAAATCGCTTGCGTGAAGTCTGAGATGACAAGCTAGATTTGGACATATCTGCAAGAAGTCTGAGGCGATGGTTTATGTTTGCAAATCACTGCGTGAAGTATGATGTGATAAGCTAAATATGTTGTTTCGGACATCGCTGCATGAAGTCTGAGACGATGGTCTGGAATTTGGCATAACGAAATACATTGCAGCATAAAGTCTGATGCAATGGGTTACAGTTGTGCAAATTGCTGCGTGAAGTCTGAGGCGATAAGCTAGATTTGGTTTTCGGACATCGCTGCATGAAGTCTGAGGCGATGGTTTGTGTTACAGAGTAATGAGATATGCATTAGAGCATGAAGTCTGAGGTAATGAGTTTGGTTCACAAATCGCTGCGTGAAGTCTGATGCGATAGGCTTGATTTTATGGAATAAAGAATCACATTGCTGCATGAAGAATAAGGCACTGGGTCAGGTTCGCAAATCACTGTGTGAAGTTTGATGTGATAAGCTAAATTTGGTTTCAAACATCGTTGCATGAAGTCTGAGACAACGGTCTGGAGTTTGGAACACATTGCTACATGAAGTCTGAGGCAATGGGTTAGGTTTGCAAATCACTACGTGAAGTCTGATGTGACAAGCTAAATTTGATTTTGAACATCGTTGCATGAAGTATGAGGCAACAATTTAGGTTCGTGAATCACCGCATAAAGCCTGATGTGATAAGCTAAATTTGGTTTCAAGCATTGCTGCATGAAGTCTGAGGCAATGGTCTGGAATTTGGCATAACAAAATACATTGTTGCATGAAGTCTGAGGCAATGAGTTTGGTTCTCGAATCGCTGCGTGAAGCGATAAGCTAGGTGTGTTGTTTTGAACATCGTTGCATGAAGTCTAAGACGATGGTCTGGAACTTGGCATAATGAAATACATTGCTGCATGAAGTCTGACGCAATGGGTTACAGTTATGCAAATCGCTGCATGAAGTTTGATGCGATATGCTTGATTTTGTGGAATAAAGAAATGCATCACTGCATGAAGCCTGAGGCGATGAGTTTGGTTCGCGAATCACTGCGTGAAGTCTGATGTGATAAGCTAAATATGTTGAACATCGTTGCATGAAGTTTGAGATGATGGTCTGGAACTTGGTATAACGAAATACATTGCTGCATGAAGTCTGAGGCAATGGATTAGGTTCACGAATTGCTGTGTGAAGTTTGAGGCGATAAGCTAGGTGTTATTTTGAACATTGTTGCATGAAGTCTGAAGCAATAGGTTAGGTTCACAAATCATTGCGTGAAGTCTGATGTGAGAAGCTAAATTTGGTTTAGAACATCGCTGCATGATGTCCTAGACGATGGGCTAGGTTCGTAAATCACTGCGTGAAGTCTTATGTGATAAGCTGAATTTGGTTTCGAACAATGCTGCATGAAGTCTGAGACGATGGTCTGGATTTGGGTAATGCATTGCGGCTTAGAGGCAATGCACTGGTTTGGATAATATATTGCAGCTTAGAGGCAATATGTTGATCTGGAAAGATACACTGCGGCTTAGAGGCAATGTGTTGAGTTTTTTGTAAATACATTGCGGCTTAGAGGCAATGTGTTTGAGTCGGACGATATATTGCGGCTTAGAGGAAATATACTGAGTTTCACGAATACATTGCGTCTTAGAGGCAATGTAATGGGTTTTGAGAATATGTTGCGGCTTAGAAGCAACATAATGGGCTTTGAAGATATGTTGCGGCTTAGAGGCAACATACTAAGTTTGTAAGGAGATCATCACTGCAGGAAGACTTAGGTGATGGGCTGAATGTGTCACGGCATGAAGACTGAGGTGACGGGTTGAATCGTAGGAGAGGTATTTCGTTGGTCGTCCCTTAGATAGTTGAATCGAGCGTGAAATTATTTGTCTGTTTGCTACGTGATACATGTGCATGCATGCGTATTGAACGTTGTATGTATGCGAAATGTATGGTGTTTGACATTGATATGGAACCCTGAATATGTATGTAAAAAATGTATAGTGTATGTATGCTATGTAAATTGTATGTATGAAATATGCGCAAGATGTGCGTATGCCTTGAAATGTTATGAAGACTATTGCTGGCATTCTCTCCTTTGAACCATTGGCTTAGAGTTACCGATTCATGGCGTTGTATGTCGTGTCATCATAACATTATTGAACTTTAATGTGGGGGGAACTGTTAGCAAAATTTGAGCATTGGTTTTGTATTGCGTGCGTAAGCGTAGACGTGGATGTAGATAATGGCCTATGCATAGATTTGTATGCAGGCGTAGACGTAGACATAGGTAATGGTCTATGCATAGATTTGTATGCAAGCATCGACGTAGACGCAGACGTAGGTAATGTCCTATGTGTAGATTTGTATGCAGGCGTAGACGTATGTATGTGGTCTCTGTAAGCGTAGATGTAAGCATAGGTGTACGTATATTCATATGTTGTAGGCGTAGGCGTAAGCCTAGACGTATGTAGATTCATGGGCATAGGCGTAAGCGTAAAAGTATGTATGTTCCTATGTCGTAGGCACAAGCGTAAGTATGGGCGTATGTAGAATTGGCAGGAGTACGCATGTGCGTGGAGGCGAGTGCAGACGTAGACTTTGTGTAGGGACGCGTGGATATATGCATAGATTTTGTATCGTTGGGTGCAAGCATAGGCACAGACAGGTGCATGGACGTAGACTTCGTGCACGGACGCGTAGATAGGCGCAAACATGTGTATAGATTTTTGTGTTGCAAGACGTAAGAGTAGCCATGCCATATGTGCGGATGTAGACGTGGATTTTCTTTCGATATTTTTCTAACCAAAAATGTTTTTTTTTATGTTTTGTCAAATGCTTTTATTTTGTTAATTCCCCAGAATGATTTCAAGACAATATTCACAAGTAATGATCGTAATATTCTGCAAACAAGTATGAGAAAAAAACACAATTTGAAAAATGCAAAGAAAGCAAGTGTTTTATTAATATGTCTCTGAATAGGCGAGAGTACAAGATGAAATTCCTAGAAAGAGGTAATTACAAAAAATTTTACAACTGTAAATGGCAATGAAAAACGATAATTGCTACTGTTGTTCTCCAATATCCTTTTAATGATCTCATCTCCTTCGCTTTTGAGTTGAATGATTCAGATCTATCTCTCCCTTCTTGGTTCGTAGTCGAAGTTCTTAGATTGCAGTCTTTTTGTTCTTTATTTCTTTTATGAATGATCCCTAATTTCTGCCTAGCTTGCCCTTTCGGGTTTTCAATCCACCGGGATAATTTTTTTTGTTATATGCCCCTAATTTTTGCCTGGATCGCCCTTTAGGGTTTTCGATCCATCGGGACGCTCCTTTTTGCCTAAGTCACATGTTTAAGGTTCGAGCTTAGCGAGCTTCTTGTACATAGTATTTTTTACTGCATCTGAATTTGCCGGATGCGGTAGTTCTTCCCCTTCCGTTGTTGTGGAGACAAGATTACCACTAGAGGATGTTGTTTTGACTACGTATGGACCTCCGTAATTGGAGGTCTGTTTACCACATGGTTCGAGGCGAAGTAGAAGAATATTCTTGAGTATTAGACAATGTCGTGGTCCATCTTGTACAGTACACCGTTACTCTGAAAGAATTTTGAGGCTAATTTCCGTAGAGTTCGTTTGTCGATGTTGGACGCATTTTTTGGATGTCATGAAACCAAGGCTTATTATATTGTCTTTTTTTAATAGCAAGGCAATGTGCGGACTCTTCGAAGCGTCTATTTGTGATGCACGATTCGTGGTCTGACCAAGTTACTTTGAATATAGATGATATAGTTGCCAGGGTGTCTATCATTCGATCTCCTTTTTATGGGACGTGACTGAAAATGATCTTCGTGAATCCCATAGTCGGTTTTAAGACATGATCTTGGTAGGGAACCAGTTTTGGATGTTTAGTATCCCGTTCACCATTGAATTTGTATATGGCTTGTGAGCATTCTTTAGGGGAGTCAATACTGCCCATGTATCATGCCCCGGTGTATTTGAAGCTTTGTCGAACGTGGATACCCAACGTGCTCCTGTCTCGGGTTCTTCGTCAGATCTTGGTATTTCATAGTTATTTATTTTTACGGCACTGTCTGTATTCGACTTTTTCCTGTTTCCATAGATATGCGCAATAACTTGATCATCTTTTTTTGTGGCTCCGCTCTGACATTGCCCCTTAGCTTGGTTTCTTCCAGGTCTCCCCCTGTGCTCAGATTAATGGTCTTGATAGCCTATAAATACAGCTGCGTATTGTTAGATTTTTTTATTTCCCTCGCCATTTTCTCAGAGAGTTCAAGATCTTTATCATCTTCCTGTTTAGCTTGGTTGATAGGAGCATCAAAATTATATCAGATCACAGCAATAGCATTATCAGTGGTTTTAGGCATGAATTTGCACCTTTATCATGTTTTGGTGCATCTTTAGTATTTGAATATTTGAAAATGCATATGCAGAGAAAGTATTGTCATTTTTATCATTAAGACATGAATGCAAAAGAAAGACATGTATCTTGATTGAAAATAAAATATCACTTTTATTAATCGTAAATATTGTATGAAACAAAACAGGCGAACCCTTACAAGCAACCCCTATGTCTCGGGGTCGACATAGGTTCTTTCGAAAACAAGAAAAATTAATTTGGAAAGAAAAAAGATCTCACGAATCTCCACGACCGTCCATCTTTTGAGTTTTCCTCCTGGGGCGCATCCTCAGATGGATTCGGTTGCCCCTTTGGTGTTTGCCTTTTATTATTTTACTTGTCGACCATATTTAAAAATAGATACGCAAATAGTGTGTGGAAACAAAACGCCTTTATTGAAGGTAACGTAATTCAGATATTGAAAAATATTACAATCTTCAGCCAAAACTTTATTTGCATGAAATCATGTAACAAGGAAATAAGTCTTCTAGGCGCGCCTGCAGATATCTGCTTTTGAAACCATCCACTGTTGCTGGACAAAATTTGAGAAAGTCTTCAGCACGTTATTTCCCTTTTATGGCCTTGATTTCCAGCATGCTTGGCACACTGACGTGGACAAGTCATTTCCTTCGGTATCCATTTTTAAATACAGTTACCGAGATCTTGAGTTTTTTTTTGTAACCTGTGAATAAGACAAAGAGACGAGTGACGAATATATGAGGAATGTATGACGAATACATGAAATATATGAATGCATGGGTGTAACGTTGAGTGAAGGGACTTGTTTTGATAAGTACCCTTATAAGGTAGGTTCCTTAGTCTTGACCTATAGTTGATCTACCCTCCAAAAAGGTGGCTTCCTTAAGGGTGTCATGAACAACACCATAGGGGAAAGGCACAAGGGCCTCCCTTAGGTGGAGCCTCTTTACTGACCGAAACTTTCGTCTCAATGTCGTGAAAGGTCTCGTCATGATATTTTAGGTTAAGGCCATTATAAAGAGTCATGGGTGACCTTCCAAAGTCCTACTCGTCAAGAGGATATCTCTCGATAAGTATTCCTTTTTAGGAAGTCCACCAACTCTAGGCGAAGTCGTCACATAAACTTGCAGGGATGTGTTTACCGTGGTTTTTGGTAAACAACCACTGATCCTCTAAAAAGGAAAGTCCTTTTGGTTACTCGCGGGATCCATCAGATTAATCCCAGAACATATGCTAATTTTTATGTTGGTTTGATGTGAAAGTTGATATCTAGGAAGAATGCACGTTTAACCAAGGATACAGTGTTTATGGGTTTGGAAAGTAAGAAAGTAACAAGAAGTGCAAGTAAAGATGCAGAAATGTAAACTTTGCAAAAGAAGTTCAAAACAATGTAAAAAGACTTTATTGATAAAAGATGGAATTTCCAACGTACATTCTCAGTTATTCTTCCATACACAACGGATACTTGAATAATATTTGAGTAACTAGCACAATAGGTTGAACACACGGAAACTCTACACAAACTTCCTAGTTTTATACTAAAACTATGTAATTGTAGAGGGTGGCTTGGCTTCTAGGATGGAGACAAGTGTCTTCTGCATGTACCTCGACCCCTATCTTCCTTCCACGTCACTTTCTCTTAACTGCTGGAGAACTGCATTTTCCCTCCAATCTTCAAATTCAAATATCCTTCGCCTTTGGTGCTGACACGAAGGTTTGTTCTTCTAGTCGAAGGCCACAAGATTTTTCCCATCGAAAGCCTGATGGTGATGTTTGGTCGAAGACCAATTTGTAACTCAGATATTTTCTCTAAGTTTTTCCAGCTTGGCTTTATCTGCTCTATTTTGGTCCATGGGGCCAATATATAGTAGGTGTCGAATTCAAGAGCCAACAAATTGCCCCCCAAGAATGCCTGTTTCGAAGTCGAGAGAAACAATTATTCTTTAACATTCCCATTCGACACCTGTCTTTTTGTCCAAAAATGCTTTAACGTGCACTTTTCGTCTTCTAACAGCTGCCATACTTAGAACCATCATTACTCTTTTCCCAAGACGTCTTTTCAATCAGCCGTTACCATGCTGCCATTATGACCATTACTCCTAGAACCTAGGAAAGCATGTCAAATGTTTCCCATCACCTGCATGATTATTTCTTTGCAGCTTGCCACGTGCCCCACTACGTTCATAACCTTAAATGGCTTTGACGAGACACACTTCCCTCTAAACACTATAAATAGCCTTGAGCCTTCTCTTTTTGAACTTTCACAACACTTAGCATTTTTAATCTTCTTTGCAGAAAACAAAAACACCTTCCACCGTCATCTTCGTTCCTTACTATTTCATAACAATGGCTTTCCTTTCTAACGCTCCCAACAACCCCAAACCTAAGAATGTGACTGACATATAGCGTCAACCAGAAATCTTCCCCATAAACTCTTCTCCTGCTTCGACTGAGGGGCTAAGGTTCTTCTCTGAACCCATGACTAGGGAATAGCGCGAGGCGTATGATTCCCAGCTCCTCATCCCTGTTAGATATCATGAGAGCATATACGCCATGTCTAGACCTCTATCTGCATGCGTCGAGGATCCCATGAAGAATCATGCTTTCTTCTCCACTCACCCCAGGCTTAAACCCATAGGTTGTGCAAAGAAGCCCAGGAACGATCCTAAGGATGCGACTCCAACTATCCAACAACATGCCCAGACAAAGGAGGACATTAACCTTCAGTTCATGAACAAAGGGAACATGATCTTTCGATCGTGCCCTAGTCTCTCTTCAGAGTATTTTTACTGGCTAAATAAGATGGAGAAGGCGCAAACCCTAGTTTGGAAGGAAATGGGGATTTACGATTTGGTGATCTTGTTGAAGACAGGGTTGTCTTACTGCCCTCTTATGTTGGTGTCTTCGTTATATTTCTGGGACAGCGCCCACTTCACATTTCACCTTCCTTGTGGAATGGTGACTCCAACTCTCTTCGACATAGCAGCAATCACCGGCCTTCGACCAACTGGTGACTACTTCGATCCAGAGGACTTATCTGAAGATACCATTGGGTTTTCAGCTGCAAAGCCCATATACACCACATTCATCAACCATTTTCATGATAAATCCTACAGTACTATGTCGGAGGTCGAACACATAGCTTTCTTGGCTATGTGGATGTCTCGATTCGTCTTCTGCACCAAGTCACTTCAAGTGACTAAGAAGATGCTCACGCTCGCAACGCAACTTCATCACGGCTATCCTCTTTGCTTGGCTGAATTGATTCTGGACAATCTGTATGAGTCCATCAGCAATGGTGTGACTCAACTCAAAGTCATAGGATACATGGCAAGCTTGCTCCTTTCTGGCCCTTTTTGGCTTCTTCAACTTTGGCTCAATGCCACCTTCGAATCTTTTCTCCCCCAAAAGAATACGATAAACGAAGAAGCCCCGAAAATTTTGAACAGGAGGGTCGAAGGCACCAGGCTAGCTTTGCTGACTCCGACTGACGAAGGTCAGCAATTTCAAAGGGCCTTTACCAGCTTTGTAATGATGTTCACAGAGCGCAAAAATTTTGTTTCGACCATGGCTTCCTTCGCCAGTCGAAAAGTTGGCCCAAAATGGTTTACCAGACCATTTCCTTCTGCTGATGAGGAAGACTTGGAGGAAGAATATGTGGCCATTTTGGAGTCGTTTATTAGACTAAGAATCATGCCACTGAGATTCAAGAGTTCTAAGAATCAATTAAGTTTGATTTCTTATCAACCGAATCTTGTCTCTCGACAATTCTGTATTGTCCAGTCACTCCCATCTCCTATTTACTCTCGAGAGAAACTACTATTATTTTATAATGCAGATTACTCAGAGGATGCTGCTACCAAGCACATTGGTAGGTACGTTGGTCGGACCGTGCTAACTCTGTTCGACTTCATTCTCAATTTCATATGTTCGCCCAATTTTGAGGGGTGGTGGAGGAAGTATTATAATGAGGAATTCTTCGACGAGAATGATTTTGCCCACCACCTTCGCGAGGCGTTCAAACTGGTCCTTGACAAGATCAAGAAAGGTAATATTTTCTTTCTTTTTGTTGTCTTAGATCCAATAATTCGATGTCACCTTATATTTGTTTCTTGTATAGCCATCAAGAGGACCAACACAAAAAAGGCTGCTGAAAGCATCAAAGGGGGAGACCCTTCTGCTAACCCTTCACCAAAGGTATTCACTTTCTTCTACACCTTTCTCATTTTCTATTTTCTGATACAGATGCTGATGTCTTCGAATCTTATCTTTCTGGATGTTCAGAAAACCACTCCCAAGAAAAGGAAGGTTCAGGAAATCGAAATCTCTAGTGATGAAGAAGAGGAGTCTCCTCTTGTTCCTATGAAGAGACAAAAATTAAAGAAATCAGCTCCCGCACCTGAGCCTCGTCCCAAAACAAAAATTAATATTACAGCTACCAAATCAAGGCCTCCTCCTGTAGTCATCAGATAACCTACTGAGCAAGAGGTAGCCGCTAGGCTAAACAACCCTAGTGAGAGCGACAATTCCAGCCCCGTTGTCGAAGTTCTTCTTCGGGTATTTTACTTTGACATACATCTGCTTACTTCCTGAACTAACCCTTTTTTAATAAGAATTCTGAGAATAAAATTTCTTAATATTCAGGATACTGTCGGCACTTCGAAACAAACTCCAACTCTTGTCGAAGGATCTGCCACTCTGCTGAATAGTGATGGAGATCCCACTTATAGGCCTTCTTCAGCAAAAGGCTCCTTTGTTAGCTCTGCTGATGAAGTGAACCAAACTTCTGGGCCTCAATATGAGACCATAGAGGAAGCAAACGAAGAAGGCCTCATAGGCGAACAGGAAGAAATCAGGGCTCCTCTGGGTGATGCACAGGAAGGCGAAGAGGAGGAGGCCACTAATGCCGTAGCTGTAACAGAAAGGGAAAATATGCTGGAGGGGGAAATCAGGATGAAAGAATTCCAGATGCTGATAGAAGAGAAGGATCTACTGAAGGGGCTTAACATCTGACGAACATTGAAACTGCCCATATTCCAACACAGGTGGTTAATGTGGCTACTGCCACTAATGAGGGTGCCCCTTCAACAGGTTCTCGAAACAAAGAAGCTTTGGCCTTGATGAAACAGCAAAATCCTCTGGGCTACTTGACTGCCATTCTCGAAGGGCGAGAAAGTTCTTCTGACCATAGTGTTTCGACTGTGTGATACGGTGGGAGAACTGACTTGAGGTTTTGCGTTTGTTTTCGCAAATGTTTCGGTTGAGCAAGAGTCGCCACCGACTTTTTATTTTATCCTAAGGAAAGGTTAAAAAGCACAGCAAAAACCTTTGAGATGTTTTCTTGGGTTCGGGGAGTAGATTATAGAAAGGGAAGGTATTAGCACCCTTTCTATCCATGGTTATCCATGGGCTCTTAGTTACTTGCTTAGATCAACTTGCCTTAATTTTCAATTGTTTGAAATGGTGCTTTGTGTGTGTGTGGGTTTGAAAATGTTTTGAAAAGAAGCCAATGTGGTGGCAACCTTTGTAATGATCCATGTTGGGATGTATACAAAGGTGTATGTCTTTTGAAAAGGTTTTCATTGTTTTTGAAAGTTGTTTTTGAAAGTGTAGTGATGTGTGGTTTGCAAAATAGGCAAGTGTTTTGTTTTTGCAAGGGGGCAAGTAATCAAGAGCTATCTACCCTAAATTTCTCAAAGATCTTTGCTATGTTTTAACCCTTTTAACAATTTCGTTCCACCATTGCATTTGGTGGACAATCTTGTGTTAGGATGTGAAAGGGACGGGCGTGGGTCATCGTTTAGACCATAATTGCAATGGTGCCAAGTATCTTTGGGCAATTTTTCCTTCGAGGGACTTGATCATTTTTAAGGTAACTTTCGAAAGCGTCATCGAGGGACTATGATCATTTGAATTGTTTTGTTTTGCCCAAAGAGACCTACCATGCAATATGGCCCATTTATTGAAGGCAACAAGTGGAATACCCTAGGGGTGCAAGTGTGATTAGTGTTGTCTATTTTCATGCTTGTTTATCTTGAATTTAGGTCAAACTATTTTGGTTAATTGATTTGCATACAAACCCTAATTCTAACATGGCATAATTAGAAAGCTTTAAAGTGCGAAAAATAATGTTCCTAAGTTATTACAACACAATATATGGGAAGGGGGGGGGTACAAATGTTCAAATGGGGGTATTTTGACAAGAATTAAAACCCTAGACTATTACATCAAACTTGGAATTTTGCAAGGTATTTATTTACACAATATTCAAATAAAAATAAGATAAATATGCAAAAATGCAAAAAAGGGTTTTTCATATGTATGTAAAAGTATTTATCATGTATCAAATAAGCAAAAATAAAATTAATTAATTTTTGGTATTTTTAAGCATTTAGGATAAAAACCCTAATTTTTACAAATAAAAGTATTTATTGTATGATATATGCAATATTTATTAATTATTCACAAAAAATAAATAAATGAGAAGTATATTTGTCAAAACAGGTATTTTTAATGTTAAATATTAATAAAAATAAAAATGTATATATTTTGGTATTTTTATCCTAAATATCCTAATAAATATGTAAATATTTATATTATATGATAAATATATTAAATATGTACAAAATAAAATATTTAATATTTACAAAAAAAGTATATTTTCATAAAATATTTTCAAAAGATAAAATAAAATAAAAATCAGAAAATAAAATGTATTGGTATTAATTTTAGTATTTTTAAATAAAAGATATTATGTATTATTTATGTACAAACATCAATTTAAACAAATAAATGCCTAATAAATACAAAAATGGTGTGAAAAATATTTTTTATATTTTTAATATTATTAGAAAAAATAAATAAGTCAGAAATAAAAAGAAAAGTCAAGAAAATGTTTCAAATAAGCACAATGGGCCAAGGGGGTTCAAAAGTAAACATAGGGTGCAAATAAGAAAAATGAAACAGGCCCAGCCCAAAGGAAAGCTTCTTCAACCTTCAGCCATCTCTGTTTGAAAACGCGCGCCTCTTTGCTTCCACAACAAGAACCTGATTCTTTGACTTTTAATGAAAACTCACAACACAAAAAATGTAAAGCATCATCTCACGAGTTCATACATATAAAGAACATGATTTAACTCTCAGAAATGAGAGAGAATTTCTTCTCCCCCAATTCCTGACCTAATTTTTATTCAATGTTCAGACTTAAAATTCTCTAAGCACACATAACATAAATGAAAACTAATGATATGGGCATGTTCAGGGTTATGAATGTGACATAATCTCTTCACAAATCTAAACCTAACAATGCCTGGATAGAGAGATAAGAGTTCATGAACTTACCTGTTCAGTTGGAATCGTATCTGGTGATGGAGGTGTTTTCAATGCAAGGTGATGATTGGTATAACTTCCTTGATGTCCAGGGATGCTATTCCAAGCTTTAGTTTGCTTTGAAACCAAGTGAATCGTGTTATGGCACTTCAACTGCAAAACAGAAAAATGAAAATGGTGATGTTGATTAGGAGTGTTACAGTCTGCTTCTAATGCTTTGGACAATTTGTATGGATGGTAGGGAAAGTGTTTGAAGTGGTTTTGGCCAAGATGCACGATGGAAATGAGCTGTGGGATTCCAAGTGCAGGATGCCCTGTTTTTGTGCAGTTTAATGGTGATTCTGTGTTTGAGGATGTTTGGAACTTGGTTGGCTTGTGTTTCAGCTTAGGTTTGATGTTTAGAAAGTGTACAATAACTTTGCTTAAGGTTCTCTTGGCTGAGATGATAGTCGGTGTATGTTATGCAAGTTTTCTTCACCTTTAAGCAACAAAATGCTAAGTTCTGTTTTAGACTGATGGAGGCCCCCCTAATGTGCTGCTAAGCTTGCCCTTGATCAGTGGGATTAGCTCAATAACTTGTGCCAAGGAGATTTGCTGTGTACCTCTTGATTTGCAAATTGACATAAAGTTCTACTTTTTCAAAAATGGATATAATGCTTTTTCTATTTTAGGACTAAACCTTCATGTAATGCTTAAACACATAATGCAAGGCTTGAACACAAAGGGTTTGCATTTAATTATTGAGTGAAAATGGGATATAGGACCTGTAATCAAGTTGTGCAAGCTGATTTGAAAAATTGCACAAGTTATGAACATGTACATGGCCATGAATCAAAGTGACTTTTTCCCAACTTGCCAAATTTGATTCTCCCTAACCACGAGGTTGTTTGATGAGTTCTTGGAAATTTTGGAAAGCTTGGAATGTGTACTACAATCCATATTTGTAATGAAAATTGAAATTCCAAGTGAAAGTATGTGAAGAGTGGTCTTGAAGTTAGGCAAAAATCCTGCCTAAAATAGGTCAAAATTTTTCTAAGTTAAGAATGGTTTGGTACCCTTGTTCCAAAAATTGTAACTTGAGCTACAAGATTCTTTTGAGAAAACTTTGTGAATCAAAGTTGTATATTTTGCAATGGACTACAACTTTCATGTTTTGACTTTTCCTTGAATCCAAATGCATCTTGATGAGAAAGTGGGACAAAGTTAGGAAAAAATTAGGGTTTTTCATAACTTAGAAAAATTCGAAGTTATGAAAAATCTTCATTTCAAACCCTAATTTGCAATTTTGGATTTCTTGATGAACAAGTTTCATGATTTGGCATGTTTTGATGAAAAATGAATCTTGACACTTGATTTTGACCAAAAAGTCAAAGTTTGACTTTTCAGTATACAGTCAAAATTGATCAATTGACTGGGAAATTCAATTGTCAATCTTGTGCATTTGGGATCTTTTGAACTTGTTGAGTATGTCAAGACAATTCCATGGGGTCCTTGAGTCCATATGTGAGCTTGGTTTGCCATTGGCTAGGTCAAACAGTCAAAAATTGCCTTTGTGCAGTCAAAACCCTAAAAATGACCATTTTGCCCTTTTGGTGATCTGATCAAATTTCTTATGGAATTGTGATCCAAACTTGATCAAATGGTCCATATGAGTTCAAAATGTTGATGTGGGTCAATTTTTATGAGGTTTGACTGCCAATTGGCCAAAGTTGACTTTTTCCCCAATACAGTTGATTTCCAGGTCAACTGTCCAATTGACTGGGCAAAATTTGGAATCAAGACTTGAAACTTGGTATGGATAAACTTGGGAGTCCAACATGAAGCATGAAAGTCATCTTAGGCATTTTAGGTCAAAATATCTTTGTGCAAACACAAACCCTAATTTGGGTCAACAGTGCTAGGAGAAGTCTTGCAGAGGAAACCCTAATTGGATCTTGAGCTCCAAGGGCCTTGTGATGAGAAAATGTTGAGAGAATGGGAGGGAAAATTTTGGGGTACAATAGTTGCCCCTGTTCAATCTTCTTGAACCTGAAGAGTTAGATTGGCAAGTTTTCCTTTCGTGACTCGAGGGTAAAAGGAGATTGGACACTAGAGTGCCCGGAAATTTGCACTCGCATGTTGGAGTATCAACAAGTGTGATGTCGGGAATGGGCTTATAGATGCCATTTGGAGAGATGGTGGATAAAGAGATGGGCTTATAGATGCCATCTGAAGGCGTGATAAAACCTTGTCGGGAATGGGCTTATAGACGCCATTTGGAAGTGTTGATCACATAAGAGATTCCTTAGCGATAACTTGCGTACTTTGAGAAAGAAAGATGGTTTCCTGGCTTGTTACAGGTGTTGATCTTCAATCTCTTCATGCGGACATGCCCTGGCTAGATATAGGTTTCGAGTCTACAATCGGTTGCTCACAGATATGCCCTGGCTGGATACAGGAATCGAATCTTCAAACTCTTCAGATGTGCCCTGGCTAGATACAGGAATCGAATCTGGAATTAGTCGTCAACAGATATGCCCTGGCTGGATACAGGAATCGAATCTGGAAATAGTTGTCAACAGATATGCCCTGGTTGGATACAGGAATCGAATCTTTAAACTCTTCAGATGTGCCCTGGCTAGATACAGGAATCGAATCTGGAATTAGTCGTCAACAGATATGCCCTGGCTGGATACAGGAATCGAATCTGGAAATAGTTGTCAATAGATATGCCCTGGCTGGATACAGGAATCGAATCTGGAAATAGTCGTCAACAGATATGCCCTGGCTGGATTTAGGAATCGAATCTTCAAACTCTTCAGATGTGCCCTGGCTAGATACAGGAATCGAATCTGGAATTGTGACAGTTGAAAGTAGTTGTCTTTTGGGTTGTCTTTTTCCCTAAAAAGGCAAAACATCAGTTGTATGCAATGTCATGATGTATGAAATGCATGATGTCATGATGTTCAAAATGAGATAGTGTTGTATGCACTTTATCATGTATGTAAGCAAGATGTATGAAATGTGAAATGTTTATGAATGTATTTTCGTCTAGGAAAATAACTCCTTGACGATCGGTTGGGGAATTAAATCCTGGGCTGACGTTGAAGAGTAGAGTTCTTTGTTCCCGCTAGGGATGATGGTTGCAAGAATATACCGGTAGGAGAAGATGACTCCGTTGGGGAATAAACTTGTTGGAGAGATTACTCTGAGGGGGAATGCTCTGTGGGAAGAGATGCTTCGCTGAAGTTTTGATGAGAGCTCCGCTGAGGATTTCAATGATGGACTCCGTTGGGGATTGTGTTGGTAAGTTATGTTGGGTAACTTTGATAGACTCCGCTGGGGATTGGAAGAACTTCGCCGAGGGCGATCTTCCGTGGTAATTAGCTGAGGATAACCCAGTTATAAGCCCTTGTGAGGAATAACTCTTGAATAAAGCCCGGGAGAGACGTCCGTATTTTACAGGGGATAAGCTTCCAGAATCTACTGGGGATAAGCTTCAAGACCTGCTGGGGATATGGATTCCAATCTTCCTGGGGACACTTTTGGACTGTACTGGAAAATGGTTCTACTGGAGTGTCTGTATTCCGCCGGGGAACAATCTTAAATTAAGACTGCCGGGGATGCTTGCTGAGGAATGCCTAATACTTTGCTAGGGAATGTTGATATCTTCTGGGGATACCTAGCTTCCTTTAGGCTGGCCGCAGACTAACTCTGCTGGAGGAGAGTATTGCTGACTTTCTAGGGAAACAGGGTGCCTATTGTAGGGCTGATGATAGACTAACTCTTCCTGGGGATAGTATTGCTGAATCCTGTCCTACTCTGTGGGGAGTTGAGGCAACTTGGTCATATTCTTCAGTTGAACCTACCTTGGTACCTTTGGCAGACAAAGCAACTAGACTGTCTGGACAACTCTACATTGCCCCTGTTTCTGATGTCACCTGTAATTAGTCCTTTGTTTCGTATGCAAGTATTTATGAGTTAGCAACTTAATGTCAAATGCATATATCAAAAATGAACATTGGACGTTCTTCGCAAGACAAAACAGAAAAAAGGAAAAACAATTGGCAATTTGTTTGGAAAAGTGAATTTGTATTGATTTTGAAGTTTGCCTGTAAATATGCGTTTTTGTACAAGAGGATGACGTCCTAGTAAGAGAACGCCGCCGAATAAAGTTTATACAATTTTGAAAAGGAAACAAAACAGCTATGTGAACAAAATTCCCACTGGGTTCCAACTCTGCTATCGCCTTTATGTCTTCAAGCGTCTCATCACTTTGCTGCTTAGTTGAAGATGAAGCTGATTGATCAATGCCAAAGTCTGAGCCCGATAGTTGATGCCGAATTCTGGATGCAAGGTGATCCAATGAGACATAGTGTTACACTTTATCCCTAACTTTTTCCTGGACCGCCCTTTCGGGTTTTCAGTCCACCGGGATACCCATTTTTGCCCAAGCCGCCTTTTCAGGTTTTCGACTTGCCGGGCGTACAGATTCTTTTCATTTCATCCCTTATTTTTGCCCGAACCCTTTTGGTTCGCCGGGAAGCCCTTATTTTTGCCTAGGTATGTCAACCTAGCGGGTCTTTTATTCATGCGTAGTATCTTTTTACTATGTCTGTATTGGCGGGGTGAGGAAGGTCGTCACCATCCATGGTGGTTAGGATCATGGCTCCTCCTGAGAACACATGCTTAACCACAAATGGCCCTTCGTACGCAGGGGTCCATTTGCCCCTGGGATCACTTTGAGGAAGGATGATGCATTTGATTACCAGGTCCCCAACTTGATACTCTTGTGGTTTGACTTTCTTGTTAAATGCCCTGATCATCCGTTTTTGGTACGTCTGACCATGACAGATAGCGGTGAGTCTCTTTTCGTAAATTAGGTTTAATTGATTAAGTCGAGTCTGGATCCAGTCATCTTCGCTCACATCTGCATCCTTCATTATCCGGAGGGAGGGTATTTGGACTTCAATCGGCAAGACTGCCTCCATGCCATAGACCAAGGAAAAGGGTGTTGCCCCGGTTGACGTCCTTGCTGATGTACGGTACCCATGAAGAGAAAATGGTAACATTTCGTGCCAATCTTTGTAGGTCACTGTCATCTTCTGCACAATCTTTTTGATATTCTTATTAGCTGCTTCTACAGCCCCATTCATCTTCGGCCGGTAAGGAGAAGAGTTGTGGTGCTGTATCTTGAATTGCTCGCAGAGCTCAGTGATCATCTTGTTGTTAAGATTAGTACCATTGTCCGTAATGATCCTTTCCGGGACGCCGTACCGACAGATCAGGTTATGCCGAATGAAACATGCCACGACGCTCTTGGTTACGGTGGCGTAGGAAGCTGCTTCTACCCACTTCGTGAAGTAATCAATTGCTACCAAGATGAAGCGATGCCCGTTGGATGCCGTCGGTCGGATTTCGCCGATCATATCAATGCCCCATATTGCAAAAGGCCAAGGTGCCGTCAGGATGTTCAGAGGAACCGGAAGGATGTGCACCTTATCAGCATAGATCTGGCATTTATGACAAGTTCGAGAATGTTGGTAACAATCGGCTTCCATTGTGGACCAGAAATATCCTGCCCGAAGGATTTTCTTTGCCATGGTATGTCCACTGGAATGTATTCCGAATGTACCTTCATGTAGTTCTACCATGATCTTCTCTGCTTCAGTCTTATCCACACAACGCAGTAAAGTTGAATCATGGTTTCGTTTGTAGAGAATGTCGTTGCTGAGGAAGAATTTTGCCGCAAACCTTCTCATGAACTTCTTGTCATTGACTGATGCGCCTTCGGGGTATTCCTGAGCTTCCAAGTATCTCTTCACCTCATGATACCAGGGTTTTTCAGTTACCTCTTCGGTCTCAAGATCGCAGTAGTATGCAGGTTCGTCCAACTTCCAGATAAGGATCCGGGGAGCCTCGTTGTCCCATTTGACTTTGAACATTGAAGACATCGTAGCTAGTGCGTCCGCTAACTGATTCTCCTCTCTTGGGAAGTGTTCAAAAGTTATCTCTTCAAAGTGGGGAAGCAAAGTCAACACATACTCCTTGTAAGGAATAAGATTTGGGTGTTTCGTATCCCACTCGCCTTTGATCTGATTGATCACGAGAGCGGAATCTCCGAAGACACTCAGAAACTTGATCCTTAAGTCGATTGCAGCTTGAAGACCCATGATACACGCCTCATATTCTGCCATGTTGTTGGTGTAGTTGAAACACAGCCGGGCGGTGAGTGGAGTATGAGTACCTTTAGGGGATATGATCACAGCGTCGATGCCGTTACCCAAAGCGTTCGAGGCTCCGTCAAAATGCATAGACCATCGGGATCCTTCCTCAGGTCCTTCATCCGGTCCAGGTACTTCACAATCAGTTACTACCATGATATCTTCGTCTGGAAATTCGAAGTTCAATGATTGGTAATCGTCCACAGGTTGGTGTGCCAGATGGTCTGCCAATACACTTCCCTTGATTGCTTTTTGAGTTGTGTACTGGATGTCATATTCTGTCAAGATCATTTGCCATCTCGCTATTCTTCCAGACAGAGCAGGCTTTTCGAATATGTACTTGATTGGATCCATCTTTGAAATCAACAAAGTAGTGTGAGTCAGCATATACTGTCTCAGCCGGCGAGCAGCCCATACCAGAGCGCAGCAAGTTTTCTCGAGCAGTGAGTACCGAGTCTCATAGTCGGTAAACTTTTTGCTCAGATAATAAATAGCGTTCTCTTTTCGGCCAGACTCGTCATGCTGTCCCAACACACACCCCATTGAATTGTCAAGTACTGTCAAGTATAGTATTAGAGGTCTCCCTTCAACCGGAGGCATAAGAATGGGTGGTTCTTGGAGATACTCCTTTATCTTTTCGAAAGCGGCCTGACATTCATCGTTCCAACGTACTACTTGATCTTTCTTCAGCAATTTGAAGATTGGCTCACAGGTAGCAGTTAGATGTGAGATGAATCGGGCAATGTAATTCAGTCGTCCCAGAAAGCCTCTGACTTCTTTCTCTGTCTTGGGAGTCGGCATCTCTTGTATGGCTTTCACCTTGGCAGGGTCCACTTGAATACCTTTGTCGCTTACAATGAAACCTAGCAATTTTCCAGACCTCACCCCAAAGGTGCATTTGTTTGGGTTCAACCTCAGCTTGTACAACTTTAGACGGTCAAACAGCTTCCGCAGATGGTCAAGTTGTTCCTCCTCAGTTTGAGATCTTGCAATCATATCATCGACATACACTTCTATCTCATGATGGATCATATCATGAAATAAAGCAACCATGGCACGTTGGTAGGTTGCCCCATCATTTTTCAACCCGAATGGCATGACCTTGTAGCAAAAGGTGCCCCACTGAGTAACGAAGGTAGTCTTTTCCATATCTTCAGGAGCCATCTTGATCTGATTATACCCTGAAAAACCATCCATGAAGGAGAACACCTTGTGTTGAGCAGTATTGTCAACAAGAACGTCGATGTGAGGCAGAGGGAAATCGTCCTTAGGGCTGGCCCTGTTCAAATCCCTGTAGTCAACACACATTCTGACTTTACCATCTTTCTTTGGCACTGGAACCACGTTGGCCACCCACTGAGGATAAGAAGTCACTGCTAGAAACCCGGCATCAAACTGTTTCATAACCTCAGCTTTGATTTTCTCGGACATCTCTGGGCGCATGCGGCGGACCTTCTGTTTTACCGGAGGGCAATCTTCCTTGGTAGGCAGATGATGAACTACAATGTCGGCATCCAAACCGGGCATGTCTTTGTAAGACCAAGCAAAGATTTCCATGTAGTCATGCAGCATCTGGATTTATCATTGTTTCACGCTGAGCTCTAGATTGGCACCAATCTTGACTTCTTTTCTATCTGTCTCCGTACCCAGGTTTATCGTTTCCACTTGCTCTTCATGCGGCTGAATGGACCTCTCTTCTTGGAGAAGCAGTCTTGCGAGTTCACCAGGCACTTCGCAATCATCTTCACCTTCGTCTTCAGGCAAGTTGATCAGATTTTCGAAGTCATAACTGGCAGTAGCAGAGCCGTTACCAGTGAGATCCAGAGTGGATTGGAACCTGTACAAGTGGGTGTGTGTAAATATAGCTGTTTTGCAATATATAACAAAGAAAAAGAGCACAAGATTTGAAATGCAACAAACGTCCAATGTTTTGATTAATGATATATGGAAATGTCATACAAAAAGCCCTCACAAATGGAGCCACGGTGCCCCAGGTAGGACACCGAGCCAATAAAAGTTTCAACATATTGTTTGTTACAAATTGAAAACAAAAGAGTTCATTACTGCGTGACAAATGTAATAGGTGTAAAATATTTTGCCTTCCAGTTGCTTGGTCCGTTGTTGGTGGTTGGATAGATCCAACTGTCAAATTCTGCTTCCTCTACGTCCTCCTCGATAGCATTCACTCTTGGGTTGGTGATGAACACCGGAGGCTTTCTGATCCTTTTTTGCAAACAGCCCTCTGAGCCTCTGCAGTGAAGCCCATCCCAAACTTGTCGTTCTTTTGAGTGAAGTCAGGAAGTTGACCCTAATTTGCGCACTTGCCTTTCTCGATCACAGCCCGAGCATCCTTCAAGGAAGCCATCTTCAAAGGAAAGTCTTCCTCAACCACTGTCTCAGCTGACGCCAATGTTGGAGGTACCTCTTCAAAATGTTGAAAGGGGGTTTCAATAAACTCCCCGTCCATTTCAATATACCGGAATGAATTCAGATGACTAACCATGTATTCTTCCTCACCCTGCACAGTAACAATCTTCCCTCTGACAGGGTATTTGAGCTTCTGGTGTAGAGTGGATGTTACCGCCCCAGCCTTGTGAATCCAGGGTCGACCCAGCAAACAGGAATAAGATGGACGAATATCCATCACGTAGAACATTGAGTCAAAGACTTGGGACTCCACACGAATAGGAATGTCTACCTCACCGTGCACCATTCTCTTAGAACCGTCGAAGGCTCTAACAATGATGTTACTAGGTTTCAATTCCAGGCCCTCACAATCCAACCGATCTAAGGCCTTCTTGGGCAATACATTCAGGGAAGAACCGGTGTCCACCAACACGTGTGCGAGAGTAGTGCCCCTACATTCTATGGAAACATGCAGGGCATCATTATGGTTTTTTCCCTTGGCGGTCAGGTCGGCATCCGAGAAACCCAAACCATTGTCAGCGGTCAAATTAGCTACACAGTCAGTGAATTGATCTGCAGATGTCTCTTGCGGCACATGGGCCGTTTTCAGAAAT
This sequence comes from Vicia faba, assembly GCA_948472305.1. Taxonomy (NCBI): domain Eukaryota; kingdom Viridiplantae; phylum Streptophyta; class Magnoliopsida; order Fabales; family Fabaceae; genus Vicia; species Vicia faba. The sequence continues at coordinate 1,329,418,628 of OX451741.1, read as the reverse complement.
GAAATCAGGGCCTTGGCGTGGGCCTCTGAGCACAGCAGCAACGATAGCATAGAGATTTTGGAGGGGGTATGCCCCAGCTGTTCAACGACATTGAAGTCACTCTTTTTAATGATTTTAAGGATTTCCTCCATCTCTTGCTGGGAGGCTTCAACAGCGGTCTTTTTTGGTGCCTCCGTCCGGGCAGGCAAATCGGTAGCAACTTCTTTGCCCCGAGCATCAGAGGACTCGGCGACAGTAGTAGACACAGGAACTTGATTTGAAACATGCACACTTGCGGGTGTGATGATAAGAGGTTTTCGGATAACTGGTGGTGCAATGTCAGGCGAGAAGAGCCTACCATTGCGAGTAATTTTGACGGGACCAGTGATGTTACTGATACTGGTACCGGTGTTGAACTCCTGCTTCACTCCAAGCACATACACGTCTGCCCCATAGTGCCATGGGACAGCCTTGTCAGATTCATAGGGGAGGGGCCCCGGAACAGTAATGGTAATGGGTTCAACAGACATAATTTTGTCTGGCTTCCTCGGGGGAGCCTTGGTAGGATTGTTGAAAATTGTGACGACAGATACTTCTTCAGCGGAAACAAACGGAACAGCGGTTTTCTTGAACAGAATTTCTTTGCTATCCATCAGGCTTTGGATGCCTGACTTCAGCAACGGACAACTGGTAGGGGTAACAGCACACAGGAGGCAACCCTTGCTACAACCCGGAAATAAACCGGCTAGCAGTAGGTTCCTCTTAACAGTCAATAGAGGGGTAGCAACATCATTCACAGAAACAACATACAAATCTTCCTCGACGGCATTTACTCTATGCTGGGGCATAGGAGCAGTTACAACATTTGGCCTCTCAGGTGCCTCAAACTGAATTTCCTTCGCATCAATAAGGTCTTGAACCTTATTTCTCAGGGCCCAACAATCATCAGTAGTATGCCCGGGGCTATCGGAATGATAAGCACAGCGGGCATTTGGGTTATACTTAGGAGATGCAGTATTCACGACCTTCGGAGCTTCTCTGGTGGTCACCAAGTTGGTTGATAGTAGTTGCGGTAAGATTTGTGACAAGGTCATACTCAGCCGAGTGTATTGCCTTTTGGGCCTCTCACCCCTTTGTTGATTGTACTGCTGAGGAGCAGCAACATGTTTTGAGATTACCAAGGCATTGACGGCTTGGCGGCGTTCTGGCTTGACTTGTCTTCTAGGACCATAGACGGCACTAGCTTCCTTCTTGAAAGGATTCTTCTCAGTACTTGCAGAGGCGCCTTTCTGTATCTTTCCTGACCTGATGCCAACTTCTATCCTTTCACCCGTCAGGATCAAATCCGTAAACCCAGCGGAGGAATTACCAACCAAATGATTGAAGAATGGACCAGACAAGGTCCCTAGAAACATGTCAACCAGTTCACGATCAGTCAAAGGAGGCTGCACCCTGCCAGCCAAATCTATCCATTTTTGTGCATATTCTTTGAATCCTTCGCCCGTTCCTAGTGACATACCCTGAAGTTGGGTACGCGTAGGAGCGAGGTCAGAATTGTATTGATATTGTCTATAAAATGCGGTAGCCAAATCTTCCCAATGTCGGATACTGGTTCCATATAGCTGATAGAACCACTCAAGCTGTGACCCCGAAAGGCTATCTTGGAAGAAGTGGATCCAAAGGTTTTTGTCTGCCGTGTAAGGTTGGATCTTCCTTACGTACGATCTGAGATGCAGCTTTGGACAGGAAGCCCCGTCGTATTTTGCAAAGGCAGGCGCCTTGAACTTGTGTGGGATTACCACCCCAGAAGATAAACCTAAATCTCCGAAATCCAGCCCAGGCACATTTTGAATCTCCATGGCACTCAAGCGGTCCTCTAATTGCTTGTATCTGTCAGCAGCAGGAGGGTATTGTTCGTCATTGTAATTCGTCTCGTTGTCAGAGACTGCAGGACTAGGAGCCCCTCCCCCTTGGGGACTGTCTTTCTCTGCAGAGGAAGTAGTTGGATCAGCCTTGTTATGGAGTGTGTTCCCAAACCTGCGTCCAGTATTGAACAACGCAGTCTTCTTCTTCTTCTTCTTCTTTAAGAGCAGAGCCTTCAACTCTTGTTGACCTTGGGCCAGGCTCATGACCATCTCTTGAAACTGGGCATTCTGGGCCTGGAGGGCCTTGATAGCTTGTTCACTGGATGATTCTGGATTCATGATGACTGTTCAAAATAAACAGCGAAGAAGATTAAGCAACCTGTAGAAAAAGGGGTACCTGTTATGCACATGATGCATGAGATGCTATCTATGCAATGCATTCAAGGATTTTAGAAATTCACAATTGTTGCAGACAAAAAGAACACACGTCATATTAATAAGAAGAAATTTGTTAGTACATAAGTGCCCCATGGGCCAAATATTACAAAAACAACTTCTCAAGGTAAAAAGACGTTGCGCATCCTCTTTGGCGCAATGTAGGTGTTGAGGGCCTCTTGCTCATGGAGTCGGCGGGTGAGCTCTAGAACCTTCTTCTCGCTGGCGTAGAAGCTGGCTTCAATAGTGTTCCGTTCCTCCTTGAGTTGGATCCAACTCTTCTGCATCTCCTCCCACGATGTAGGCATGTCAGGATGTAGGATGGTGTAGGGAACCTCTCCTTCCTTGACGGGCTCTTTAATCACAGGGAGAACTTGAGGATAAGGCATCATTAGACTCTGGGCTCGGGCTCGTACCCACTTGAGATAAGGCTCAAGAGGGATGGAGTTCTTGTGTCCCAGTGTCTTGCTATCAACCTTGTTGGGCCTCCCCCAAGCTCTGATGAATCTTTGGCGAAGTCCTTGCGCATCGTTGTCAAAGTCAAAAACTAGGTCAGGAATCAACATGTCGTGAGGGCCATCTCTCCGTGCATATCCAAATTGCCTCAAATCTAGGCAAGGGTTGTAGGTAATGCCCCCTCTAATGCCAAGTAATGGGACATTAGGGAACTCTCCACAACGATCGACGATGATGACATTTTCTCTAGACCGAGAACACCAATGTACATCAGAGTGAGTAAGAGTCATCAACCGTTGGGACCACCTTGAGCCTGGGTCATTCTTCAAGACAGATTGTGGAAGGTGCGAAATAAACCACCTTGCAAGGAGAGGAGTACAACACATGAGAACACCCCTCTTTCTCATTGTTCGTGTGTAAAATGAGTGAAGGATGTCCCCAAGCAATGTTGGTATTGGATTTCTGGACAAGAAGATTTTGACGGTGTTGACATCTACCAGTTGGTCAGAATTTGGGAACAGGACCAACCCATAGATAAGGAGTGCCACAAAATCTTCAAAGGCTTGCAGGTCCAATGAGTTCCAACACTCTTGTGCCTTTTCAAACAAGAATTTTGCTAAGAAGCCTTTGACACCGCTTCTAGTTTCCCAATGCCCCTTGATGTCAGAAGGCTGTAGATGTAGTGCTCGAGCAACATCTTCAGGCTTTGGTTCCTTTTCCGTACCGTTGAAAGGTAGTTGATTAAGGATAGGAATTCTCAGGAGTTGAGAAAATTCCTCCAAAGTGGGCACCAACTGGTAGTCGGGGAAAGTGAAACAATGGTGAAGAGGGTCAAAGAACTGGAATAGCACTTTCATCATGTCCTCTTCAATGTTGGTGCTGACTAGGCTGAGCAGTCTACCATGTCTTTCACTGAAGGAAGAGCTTTCTAGAATTCTTGATGTGAGCTCCTTAAGTTGAGGAGGGATTCTCACAAGGTTGACTTGGATGGTTTTTCTGCGAGGAATTTCCATGACCTACAAAACAAGAACAAAGATGAAGATCCAAACCCTTGAAGTGGTTAGTAAATGCATATGATGCTTTATGATGTTCATGATGTATGCACAAACATATGTGCAAGCAATTCACACCAAACCCTAGTTTCAGGCTTGCATGGGGTTTCATAGGTAAGTACCCTCTTGAGTGTAGTTGGCTTAAAAACCTGTCCTATAAATAGTAACCGGGTTCTAAGGAGCTCAATATCACTGGATTGTTTTCATTGTTCATTGTTTTGGTTTAGCCACTTAACTAGCGACCAAAATATTCCAAGAAAACAACCCTCAATGAGTGTAGTATCGAGTATCTACCAACTTCGGACTGCACCAAAGCTGGTCATCTCACTACCCCTAATGAAAGGCCAAGATGGTCAAGTAAGGTTCTAGGTCATTAGTGCTTAGTGACATCACTCAGCGGCCCCGTACTCTCCTTGATTGAACTCAAGGGTTACCGGTACTCATAAATATGTCGCACTAATATAGCTATTGCTTCGACCGTGTCGGTATACCCCGCACAGTTTCCACAACGTATTGCTATCTATGAATGTTTCCCAAAATCCGGGTGTAGGATTGTAAACCCAAACAAGAGAGCCAAGATATAAAGCAATCAAAACAAACAATTAGTCATGCAAGAGGGTGATCTAAGCCCTAAGGTTACTCCACTTTTAAATTTGTCCCCAGCAGAGTCGCCAGTTCTGTGATACGGTGGGAGAACTGACTTGAGGTTTTGCGTTTGTTTTTGCAAATATTTCGGTTGAGCAAGAGTCGCCACCGACTTTTTATTTTATCCTAAGGAAAGGTTAAAAAGCACAGCAAAAACCTTTGAGATGTTTTCTTGGGTTTGGGGAGTAGATTATAGAAAGGGAAGGTATTAGCACCCTTTCTATCCATGGTTATCCATGGGCTCTTAGTTACTTGCTTAGATCAACTTGCCTTAATTTTCAATTGTTTGAAATGGTGCTTTGTGTGTGTGTGGGTTTGAAAATGTTTTGAAAAGAAGCCAATGTGGTGGCAACCTTTGTAATGATCCATGTTGGGATGTATACAAAGGTGTATGTCTTTTGAAAAGGTTTTCATTGTTTTTGAAAGTTGTTTTTGAAAGTGTAGTGATGTGTGGTTTACAAAATAGGCAAGTGTTTTGTTTTTGCAAGGGGGCAAGTAATCAAGAGCTATCTACCCTAAATTTCTCAAAGATCTTTGCTATGTTTTAACCCTTTTAACAATTTCGTTCCACCATTGCATTTGGTGGACAATCTTGTGTTAGGATGTGAAAGGGACGGGCGTGGGTCATCGTTTAGACCATAATTGCAATGGTGCCAAGTATCTTTGGGCAATTTTTCCTTCGAGGGACTTGATCATTTTTAAGGCAACTTTCGAAAGCGTCATCGAGGGACTATGATCATTTGAATTGTTTTGTTTTGCCCAAAGAGACCTAACATGCAATATGGCCCATTTATTGAAGGCAACAAGTGGAATACCCTAGGGGTTCAAGTGTGATTAGTGTTGTCCATTTTCATGCTTGTTTATCTTGAATTTAGGTCAAACTATTTTGGTTAATTGATTTGCATACAAACCCTAATTCTAACATGGCATAATTAGAAAGCTTTAAAGTGCGAAAAATAATGTTCCTAAGTTATTACAACACAATATATGGGAAGGGGGGTACAAATGTTCAAATGGGGGTATTTTGACAAGAATTAAAACCCTAGACTATTACATCAAACTTGGAATTTTGCAAGGTATTTATTTACACAATATTCAAATAAAAATAAGATAAATATGCAAAAATGCAAAAAAGGGTTTTTCATATGTATGTAAAAGTATTTATCATGTATCAAATAAGCAAAAATAAAATTAATTAATTTTTGGTATTTTTAAGCATTTAGGATAAAAACCCTAATTTTTACAAATAAAAGTATTTATTGTATGATATATGCAATATTTATTAATTATTCACAAAAAATAAATAAATGAGAAGTATATTTGTCAAAACAGGTATTTTTAATGTTAAATATTAATAAAAATAAAAATGTATATATTTTGGTATTTTTATCCTAAATATCCTAATAAATATGTAAATATTTATATTATATGATAAATATATTAAATATGTACAAAATAAAATATTTAATAATTACAAAAAAAGTATATTTTCATAAAATATTTTCAAAAGATAAAATAAAATAAAAATCAGAAAATAAAATGTATTGGTATTATTTTTAGTATTTTTAAATAAAAGATATTATGTATTATTTATGTACAAACATCAATTTAAACAAATAAATGCCTAATAAATACAAAAATGGTGTGAAAAATATTTTTTATATTTTTAATATTATTAGAAAAAATAAATAAGTCAAAAATAAAAAGAAAAGTCAAGAAAATGTTTCAAATAAGCACGATGGGCCAAGGGGGTTCAAAAGTAAACATAGGGTGCAAATAAGAAAAATGAAACAGGCCCAGCCCAAAGGCAAGCTTCTTCAACCTTCAGCCATCTCTATTTGAAAACGCGTGCCTCTTTGCTTCCACAACAAGAACCTGATTCTTTGACTTTTAATGAAAACTCACAACACAAAAAATGTAAAGCATCATCTCACGAGTTCATACATATAAAGGACATGATTTAACTCTCAGAAGTGAGAGAGAATTTATTCTCCCCCAATTCCTGACCTAATTTTTATTCAATGTTCAGACTTAAAATTCTCTAAGCACACATAACATAAATGAAAACCAATGATATGGGCATGTTCAGGGCTATGAATGTGACATAATCTCTTCACAAATCTAAACCTAACAATGCTTGGATAGAGAGATAAGAGTTCATGAACTTACCTGTTCAGTTGGAATCGTATCTGGTGATGGAGGTGTTTTCAATGCAAGGTGATGATTGGTATAACTTCCTTGATGTCCAGGGATGCTATTCCAAGCTTTAGTTTGCTTTGAAACCAAGTGAATCGTGTTATGGCACTTCAACTGCAAAACAGAAAAATGAAAATGGTGATGTTGATTAGGAGTGTTACAATCTGCTTCTAATGCTTTGGACAATTTGTATGGATGGTAGGGAAAGTGTTTGAAGTGGTTTTGGCCAAGATGCACGATGGAAATGAGCTGTGGGATTCCAAGTGCAGGATGCCCTGTTTTTGTGCAGTTTAATGGTGATTCTGTGTTTGAGGATGTTTGGAACTTGGTTGGCTTGTGTTTCAGCTTAGGTTTGATGTTTAGAAAGTGTACAATAACTTTGCTCAAGGTTCTCTTGGCTGAGATGATAGTTGGTGTATGTTATGCAAGTTTTCTTCACCTTTAAGCAACAAAATGGTAAGTTCTGTTTTAGACTGATGGAGGCCCCCCTAATGTGCTGCTAAGCTTGCCCTTGATCAGTGGGATTAGCTCAATAACTTGTGTCAAGGAGATTTGCTGTGTACCTCTTGATTTGCAAATTGACATAAAGTTCTACTTTTTCAAAAATGGACATAATGCTTTTTCTATTTTAGGACTAAACCTTCATATAATGCTTAAACACATAATGCAAGGCTTGAACACAAAGGGTTTGCATTTAATTATTGAGTGCAAATGGGATATAGGACCTGTAATCAAGTTGTGCAAGCTGATTTAAAAAATTGCACAAGTTATGAACAGGTACATGGCCATGAATCAAAGTGACTTTTTCCCAACTTGCCAAATTCGATTCTCCCTAACCACGAGGTTGTTTGATGAGTTCTTGGACATTTTGGAAATCTTGGAATGTGTACTACAATCCATATTTGTAATGCAAATTGAAATACCAAGTGGAAGTATGTGAAAAGTGGTCTTGAAGTTAGGCAAAAATCCTGCCTAAAATAGGTCAAAATATTTCTAAGTTAAGAATGGTTTGGTACCCTTGTTCCAAAAATTGTAACTTGAGCTACAAGCTTCTTTTGAGAAAACTTTGTGAATCAAAGTTGTAGATTTTTCAATGGACTACAACTTTCATGTTTTGACTTTTCCTTGAATCCAAATTCATCTTGATGAGAAAGTGGGACAAAGTTAGGAAAAAATTAGGGTTTTTCATAACTTAGAAAAATTCTAAGTTATGAAAAATCTTCATTTCAAACCCTAATTTGCAATTTTGGATTTCTTGATGAACAAGTTTCATGATTTGGGATGTTTTGATGAAAAATGAATCTTGTCACTTGATTTTGACCAAAAAGTCAAAGTTTGACTTTTCAGTATACAGTCAAAATTGATCAATTGACTGGGAAATTCAACTGTCAATCTTGTGCATTTGGGATCTTTTGAACTTGTTGAGTATGTCAAGACAATTCCATGGGGTCCTTGAGTCCATGTGTGAGCTTGGTTTGCCATTGGCTAGGTCAAACAGTCAAAAATTGCCTTTGTGCAGTCAAAACCCTAAAAATGACCATTTTGCCCTTTTGGTGATCTGATCAAATTTCTTGTGGAATTGTGATCCAAACTTGATCAAATGGTCCATATGAGTTCAAAATGTTGATGTGGGTCAATTTTTATGAGTTTTGACTGTCAATTGGCCAAAGTTGACTTTTTCCCCAGTATAGCTGATTTCTAGGTTAACTGTCCAATTGACTGGGCAAAATTTGGAATCAAGACTTGAAACTTGGTATGGATAAACTTGGGAGTCCAACATGAAGCATGAAGTAATCTTAGGCATTTTAGGTCAAAATATCTTTGTGCAAACACAAACCCTAATTTGGGTCAACAGTGCTAGGAGAAGTCTTGCAGAGGAAACCCTAATTGGATCTTGAGCTCCAAGGGCCTTGTGATGAGAAAATGTTGAGAGAATGGGAGGGCAAATTTTGGGGTACAACAGACTGCGTCCGGAAAGTCCACCTCAACATCCCCTCTTGATGAGGAACTTCAGAAGGTTAAAGCACAAATTTTCAAAAGAGACTTAATGTTAACCTTGGAGGGAGAACCTAATACTCCTTCCTTCCTGAAGACCACCTTGAGGGCTGTTGATATCCTCATTGCTTCTCCAGACGTAGCCATCGTCATTCTGGATTTAACTTCCATTATTGACCAAGTGTCAGCGGACTACAATCGTCGAAGGAATCTTGTTCGCGAGATCGAAGAGGCCAACGGCCATGTAGCTACTGCTTGGCATGCTGCTACTGAATCAGCTTCCAAAGTAAAATAACTTTCGAAGGCTCAAGAATCTAGGCAGAAAGAAGCTGAGGAGATCGATCGAGACACGGCTAAAATGAGGGTGCAGATCAGAGAATTGGAGGCTAAAATTGCCGCCAATGATAAAAGGAAGGAAGAACTTCTTGCCACTAATACTGAGTTTGAAAGCCAAGAGGAACTTGCTGAAGGGTTGAAGCATGTTGATCGAGCCCAAACGCTTGATGCTAAACTTAAAAGCCTTCATTTTTCGAAGGCTCTTTGCGAACAGCGTTTGGATTTGCAGAGGATTAAATACCTCCAGATCAAGGAAAATCTCCCCTTTTGAATTCTGTCTTTATATTTGCATAATCACTTATTGTAATGACTCATCCATTTTGGCAATTTTTAATGAAATTTAAATTTCCATTTTGGCTTTTAGCTTATTTCGACTGTGACTATACTTTGTCTATTTTAACCTCTTGAAGCATAGGTCTATACTTTTTCAAGTATTTACCGTTTACTCTTAGAAGCCTTTGATCTTCGCTTAGCTCCTCGATTTCATAGGCTCCTCCAGAGAAAGTTTGGATAATTTTGAAAGGTCCTTCCTACTTAGGGGACCATTTTCCCATATTTCTATCTTTTCGATCCATTGGAAGAATTACCTTCCATACTAAATCCTCAAGCAAAAATGCATTAGGTTTTAATTTTAGATTATAGGATTTCTCGACCCGTTTCTTTTGTAATCTTAAGAGGTCTAAAGCTTTTAACCTTTCTTCATCCAAATCCACCAATTCGTCTAACATCATATTCCAATAAACTTCAGAAGGAATATCCTGATGTCTTTGAACCCTCTTTGACTGTAGACAAATTTCTACTGGCAATACTGCATCATGACCATAATTTAGGCGAAATGGTGTTGTTCCTGTAGCCTCTTTAGGCGAGGTTTGACAATCCCATAACACTTGATCCAATGTCTTGTGCCAGTTTCTTGGTTTCTTTCCCACATGTTTCTTTATTAAACTGATTACCACCTTATTTTCTGCTTAGACTTGGCCGTTAGCTTGTGTATAGTAAGGTGTAGATGTTAACAATTTGAATCCCATTTATGTAGCAAAATCTTGCATTTTTTGAACAGTAAAGACTGATCCTTGATTTGTCGTTATTGTCTCAGGGGTTCCAAATCTATATATAATGTACTTTTGAATAAATTCAATGATATTTTCTTGGTCTACGTTAATTAAATTAATTGCTTCGATCCATTTAGTAAAATAATCAATGCCCACCAATATGTATTTCTGGCATTTAGAGGATGCTGGTCTAATATCTCCAATAAGATCTAAAGCCCAACCTCTAAAACGCCAAGGTTTCACAATCGAATGAAGTTCGCTAGCCGGTACATGCTGGATGCCTGTGTGCACTTGACATTCTTGACATCCTTTTGCAAACTCAATATAATCTTTTAACATAGTTGGCCAATACATTCCTTGTTGAAACAACAGCCATTTCATCTTATGGCCTACTTGATGTGCTCCACATGCCCCAAAGTGTGTAGTCGAAAGATCTATGTATGCTTCTGTTTCACTTAGGCATTTCAGCAGTACACCTTCAGGTGTTTTCTTGAATAACTCATTTCCCATTAGTATATAACTTAGTGCCATATACTTTATCTTTCGCTCTGTCGAAGCCACTGGATTTTGTAAATAATCCACTATAGGCTTTCTCCAATCTTTTCTGTTAGATTGTGTATGAACGAAATTTCAAAGTTTTCGTGATCAGTGTATCCACACGTTGTTGTTTCCAAATCTATTGGAGACAAATTTGTGGATTCTACTCTTCCTCTAACTTTGATTGCTTGTTGTAGTTTTTCTTTCGAAACTTTATACCCGAAAGCAATCTGTGGTAAATCATTAGCCACTTGATTTTCCAATCTGGGTATATGTCGAATGTTAACCACTTCGAAGTTTTTCAACAAACGCCTGGCTATTACGAAATACATGATAATATTTTCTCTTATGCATTTGTATTCTTTCATAACTTGTTTTAGGACTAACTCTGAGTCTCCCATTATTTAGACTCAAGTTGCCCCCAACTCCAACAAGATTTCAAGGCCTACAATTAAAGCTTCGTATTCAGCCTCATTATTTGAACCATCTCCTTCGATTTTGTACTTAAATGTTGTTGGAATTTTGTTTGGAGAAACAATGAGAACCCCCGCTCTAGTTCCGTCTTTGTGACTAGAACGGTCGAAGTATAACTTCCAAGGTTAAATCTCCAAATAATTTATTGATTCTTCTGTTATTGAGTGGTCAACTATAAAGTCAGCTACCACTTGACCTTTCACAGCCTTGAAAGGCATAAAGGTTAATGAATACTCAGTTAATGCAAGTGCCCATTTGCCAATTCTACTGTGCAAAATGGGCTTCGACAACATATATTTGAAAACATCAAAAGGAGACGTAACGTAAACATTAACTGGTTTAATATATTGTTTGAGTTTTGTACATGAAAAGTAAAGACATAAACATAGTTTTTCAACTTCGTTATATCTAGTTTCTGCATCATTTAAAACTCTACTGAGGTAGTAAATATGTCTTTCGACACCATTCTCATCCTCTTGAGCTAACATGCTCCCTAAGGTTTTATCAGATGCAGCTATGTACAATCTCATACTTCTATCTCTACAAGGAGGTACCAGAATCGGTGGCTTGATGAGGTACTCTTTGATTTTGTCGAAGGCCTCTTGTTGTTCTTTCCCCCATTAAAATCCTCCTTTGCTGAGTAGAAGTAGTGGTGAGAAGGATTGCATTTTCCCACTAAGGTTAGATATAAATCTCCTTAGGAAATTTATCTTCCCAAGTAGAGACTGCAATTCCTTCTTGTTGGTTGGCGCTTTGGCTTCCAAAATAGCTTTGGTCTTGTTTTGGTTTATCTTGATTCCCTTTTTATGGACCACAAAGCCTAAGAAGTCCCCTGCTTTGACACCAAAAGCGCACTTCAGAGGATTCATTTTCAGACCATAGCGCCTCATCCTCTCAAAGGATTGTCGAAGATGGTCCATGTGAGCCTGCCCTTAAATAGATTTGACAACAATATCATCAATTTAAATCTGCATAAAAGTCTCAATGAAATCATGGAAAATAGAATTCATTTCTCTTTTATATGTTGCCCCTGCGTTTTTTAGGCCAAAAGGCATCACTACTGTTGGCTCCTAAATTCGACACCTTTGTTTCAATTGATGACAGCCATTAAAAGCTGAAAGATGCTTTCGACTGGTTAAGCTTGTCGAAGGGCCCGTCGAAAGATGGCCAAATACTTAGAAGATTTCTTCCAAGGAAGAAGGCTGATTGCCTTCGACGTCGAAGGAGTTTTCGTCGAAGATGTCTCTTGACGAACGTGTTCGATGGTCCAGAGTGGAGCAGTTTGAAATTCAAAACTTTGGAGGGAAAACGGTTTCCAGCAGTTACTACGTGCGAACGTGCAAGGATCTGGAGCGTCGAGCATGGAGAACGTGACAAGTGGCTTGATCTCGAAGCAGTGTAACTGCCCGACGGTTACTTGGAATGTTTTTGTATAAATAGGAGTAGACGTGTAGTTTCTCGCGTGTGTTCACAATAGATACATAGTCACTCATTTAGATTCAAGTACCCAGTGTGAGCGAACGAATTGTTGAGAAATGTATGTGTGAAACACCAATTTAATCAATTCAAGTCATTTACTTTTCCAGTATTTTACATGCTTTTCCCTTTAAGATTCCTGTCGAACCTTTACATTCCAGCCTCGTTTATTTTACCAAGCCTTTTCCTTTATGCAATTTACTTTAACCAATTTACTTAAAGCCTTATCCACATTAATTAAACTTCAAAATCAACCTATGTCCATAGGATCAATCTGATCGATCCTGCGAGTAACCAAATAAGTAACCATTTGGAGGATCAGCGGTTGTTTACCAAATCCCCAGGTAAACAAATTGGCACGCCCGGTGGGACCGTGTGTTGATTGTTGAAAAATCTCATCTTTTCGAGTTGTATGTTATTGAGGAGTGGTAGAATATACACCAACGATAATAATACTGCCAGAAGAAGGGGAGAGATGGCGAATCCGCCAAACAACAATGAAATCCCACAAACAAGTGTGGGAGCAACGGTTAATATGACCGTTAGTGAAGCGACGAATGTTGGTTCGATGCCAGCAGTGTCAGTCACAACCACGGGGCCAATAACTTCGTTAACAGGCCCCAGAATGACTTTGGGAACTCCCCCTCCAAGGGGAAATACTGGCCCAAGGCCAGTGGTTCCCCCAGGATTTATTCCATTCTATGGTATGCCAACTTCTGAATTGGCAAGCCTGACGAATGCTGCGTCCACTTATTCAGACCCTTTCGTGAGTGCCACTTCGCCACTCCAAGGCTCTGGAGTAGGCATGGCGAATAGAAATAGGACCCAACTCTTAGGAGGAACGGCCCAAGTAGCCCATGGCCTTACAAATGCCTCGACAGCAGTCTTGAGGCAACAGATGGACGAAAGCAACCATGATATGGTGCAAATGTTGGCACAAACTTTGAGTACAGTGCTAAATCCTCTAATACAAAATACTACTCAGTCGAATCAGCAAGTTACAGCGCAAATGACGCGTTTGGCTGACTTCTTTGGAGTACCCCCACCTATTCGACAGCCCCAAAGGGCGCAAATAAGAGGAAATCAGGGGATATTTGTAGAGGAGGAAACCACCATTAATCAGGCCCAACAGCCTGTAGAACAACCTGTCGAAGAACCTAGGGTAATAGCCCCAGAGGTTAGGTTAGTTAACAGAAACCAAAATGCTGACGAAGTGGTTCAGCATGTCCAATACCAAAACATGGGGTTGGAAAACAATCTGGCAACCATGATCGAAAGGATCATGACTCAGAATGGAATGAACATGGGCTTTCGAAGGCCCAACTTTACATCTCCATTGTCAGAATATGTGTTACAAACTGACTTACCCCCTAGAACCAAAGTCCCCAAATTTACTAAATTCTCTGGGGACACGACAGAATCTACTGTCGAACATGTGGCTAGGTATTTGATCGAAGCAGGAGACATTTCAAATAATGAAAACCTAAGAATCAAATACTTCCCAAGTTCCTTAACCAAGAATGCTTTTACTTGGTTTACAACTCTCCCCCCCAATTCGATCCACCATTGGACCCAATTGGAAAGATTGTTCCATGAACAATTCTATATGGGGCAAACCAAGATAAGCCTGAAAGAACTGGCGAGTGTTAAGAGACGTTTCACTGAACCTATAGACGAATATCTAAATAGGTTTAGGTTGCTTAAGGCGAGATGTTTCACACAAGTGCCAGAACATGAGCTGGTCGAAATGGCCGCAGGCGGTTTAGACTATTCCATTAGGAAGAAGCTAGATACCCAGTACCTAAGAGACATGGCCCAACTGGCCGATAGAGTTCGACAAGTCGAACGCCTTAAAGCTGAAAAAGCTAAGGCAACAAAAACTCACAAGAGAGAGAGAATAGCTTACGTTGAGATGGATGACGAAGAGCTAGAATCCTTCGACGATACTTTAGCTGTCGAGGAAGGAGAAGTCGATTTAGCAGAACTGAAACAAGGGCCTCCATACTCTTGTAAACAGTTAGTCCCCTCAAATGGGAAAAATCCCATGGGTCCAGACAAGACCAATGATAGGTTCCCAAAAAAGACTTACAGTTTTGACATCACAAAATGTGATGAAATATTCGACTTACTAGTTAAAGATGGCCAAATGATAGTACCCCCTGGGGTAAAAGTGCCTCCTCTTGATCAAAGAAAGAAGAGAGGTTTTTGCAAATATCATAATTTTCTGGGCCATAAAACTTCTCAATGTTTTCTTTTCAGGAATCTTGTCCAAGACGCTATTGAGGAAGGGAGATTAAAGTTTGCTGACAAATCCCCCATGGTTGTCGACTCCAACCCAATGAAGGCTGAAGCCCACTATGCAGAACCCTCTGAGGTGAACATGATAGAGGCTTCCAAGATCCAGTCGAAGAAGCCAGGCATTAACATGGTCGAAGTCTCTAAGGACCACATCAACATGCCAATTTTTGGCAGTTTTTCTGGAAACTTATCCAGGAAGACAATTGAGGCTGTCCAGAAAGCGGTCGAAGACCCAAAGTCGAAGACTGCTGAAGTACAAACAACTGGACCAAAGCCCAGTTCCCAATTGGCCACTGTACAAGGCCAGACGGAGAAACTGGAAACACAAATGAAACAACTAACTCTTGCTACTAAGGATACCATGAACATCAACATGGTTGAACTTTCTGACCCTAAAGCTTCAGAAGAAGCCATAAGGCAAGAGCAGGCAAATAAAACGGCTTTCCCTAAGGAAAACGAAAACTTGGCAGATTTTTTACAAAGATGCCAGAAGAAGAAATCAGAGGTTATGCTATGTCCAAGATGTAGTTCTATCTTTGATAAAAAAGCTGCTGAGCACATACAAGGCGTGAGAGCAGCGAACAAAAGAAGGGAGAATTCTAACCTTCGACATGATCCCAGAAGGGGTTCTAATCAAGACAAGAGGCCTTCGACTTTTAGGCCTCCAACAAATGTACCAGTAGACACTTGGTACAAAACATCTGGCCGGAAAAGGCCAAGTGAAGAGAAATGGCATTCTTTCGAAGTGCCAAGAGGTTCCTCTTTAATCCAGAAGAAAGATCCTCAAGTTGCTGCACCCAAGGTTGCTCAAGTGTCCAGCAACTATAAGGGAAAAAATCCTATGTCGAGATCCCAATGGAGGAGGTATCAAAGAAGGCGAAAAGCTGAAAGGGAGGCTACCAATGAACCTAAGGCTGAAACTAGTTCGAATGTGCCTCAAAGGAAACAAAGAAAGCCTCTTGAGAGAGAACCAGTTACCAACAGGCTAGTTTGGCCTAACCAGAGCGAAGTCGAAGACGAAGATGATGCTGAGTCCGATGATACCCTGGATATAATGGTGAACGTTGTTTCAATGCTGCCTAGGGAATTCAATCGACAAGTAGAAGTCGAAACCAGCGACTGGGAGATGGAACAAGAAATGGCCAGACACAGGCCAGTGTGCTATTTTGTCATGGACAATGGCACTACAGAAGAGCAAAATGGCTTCTTCGAGCCACCCACAGAGGCGATGAAGAATCACCTCAAACCTTTGTTCATAAGGGCCAAGCTCGAAGAGACCACTGTGAACAAGATATTGGTCGACTGTGGGGCCACTATCAACATTATCCCTCATTCTGTGCTAATAAAGATTGGCAAAAGGGATGAAGAAATAAAACCTCACAATATGGTCCTGTCCAACTATGAGGGAGGCATTGGGACCACCATGGGAGTGATCCAGCTCGACATAAAAGTTGGGTCGATCCTTCGACCAACAATGTTCATGGTCATTTCAGCCAAACCTAACTACAACCTTTTGTTAGGTCGTGAGTGGATACATGGTGTAGGTGCTGTGCCTTCATCGATGCATCAAAGACTGCTTCTATGGCGCCCAGATGGGTTGGTCGAAAACATAGAGGCTGATCAGAGTTACTACCTTGGCGAAGTAAACCACTTGGGTGTAACAGATTTCGACAAAAACTTGGCTCACATAGGGCCATGTCCAGCTCCTGATTTCGACATGGCGCCAGCGCCAAACACCTTTTGTTCCCTATACCTGCATCCTGAGCATGGTTTCCAATGGGACAGAGAGGACGTGTCACACATAGAATTCAGTGGGCTAACTGGTATCCAACCAACTGGTTGGGGAAGTGAATTCAGTGATAATGACTGAGTCACAATCTCTGAAGCGAATTTCGGCCTATGTGGCTGAAACCAAGATGATAACGGCTCTCGAAGCCGAAGTAAAATATATGGCCACCAAGGCCAATGACCAAGCACTATCTTCTGCAGGTCCTGGAAAAGATTTCGACCCAGAGCCACCAGATATAGGTCCTGGAAAAGATTTTGACCCAGAACCTCCTGACATCTCGACAGAAGGAATGCAGGAACAGAGGCTCGACGCGATCTATGACGATGAGCCTCTGGGCTTCGAAAAGGATCCCTTGGCGAACAACATTAAGATGTTAGCACAAGACCCTTTAGAAGAAATCAACTTAGGCGAAGGATCAGAGAATAGGCCAACCTACATCAGCGCCAGAATTGATCCAGAACTTAGGTTGGAAGTAATCCAATTGCTGAAAGAGTTTAAAGACTGTTTTGCATGGGATTATGACGAAATGCCCGGTCTCGACAGAGGATTGGTAGAACTTCAGTTGCCAATCAAACCTGGAAAGAAGCCAATCAAACAAAATCCAAGACGCTTCGCTCCAGAAATTTTGTCGAAGATCAAAATGGAGGTCGAAAGACTTCTGAAATGCAAGTTCATTCGTGTTACAAGGTATGTCGAATGGATTGCCAATATAGTGCCAGTAATTAAGAAAAATGGCACATTAAGGGTGTGCATAGATTTCAGAGATCTGAATGCTGCCACCCCCAAAGATGAATATCCAATGCCTGTGGCGGAAATGCTAGTCGATTCTGCCGCTGGCTACGAATACCTGAGTATGCTCGATGGTTATTCAGGGTATAATCAAATTTTCATTGCTGAAGAGGATGTGTCGAAAACAGCTTTTCGATGCCCTGGGGCCTTAGGCACTTACGAATGGGTAGTGATGCCTTTTGGCCTAAAGAACGCTGGGGCAACGTACCAGCGAGCAATGAATACTATCTTCCATGATTTTATTAACACGTTTATGCAAGTTTATATTGATGATATTGTTATAAAATCTGTTTCCAGGAAGAGTCACATTGACCACCTTCGACAATCATTCGAAAGAATGAGAGAACATGGTCTGAAGATGAACCCTTTAAAGTGTGCGTTCTGTGTAAAAGCTGGAGATTTCTTGGGCTTCGTTGTCCACAAGAAAGGGATCGAAATCAATCAGAACAAGACGAAGGCAATTTTGGAAGCGAAAGCGCCATCGAATAAGAAGGAATTGCAATCTCTCTTAGGCAAGATAAATTTCTTGAGAAGGTTTATATCTAACCTAAGTGGGAAAGCTCAGGCCTTTTCACCCTTACTTCGACTGAATAAGGAGGGGTTCGAATGGGGGCAAGAGCAACAAGAAGCCTTCGACAAAATCAAAGGGTACCTCACTAAGCCACCTATTTTGGTGCCTCCTTGTAGCAATAGGAGTATGAGATTGTACATAGCTGCATCTGACAAAACTCTGGGAAGTATGTTAGCCCAAGAGGATGAGAATGGAGTCGAAAGACCCATTTATTATCTCAGTCGAGTTTTGAATGATGCAGAAACTAGATATAGCGAAGTTGAAAAATTGTGTCTATGTCTGTATTTTTCTTGTACAAAGCTCAAACAATATATAAAACCAGTTGATGTTTATGTTTCGTCTCATTTTGATGTTTTCAAATATATGTTGTCGAAACCTATCTTGCATAGTCGAATTGGCAAGTGGGCATTAGCATTGACTGAATACTCCTTGACCTTTATGCCTCTTAAGGCTGTAAAAGGACAAGTGGTTGCAGACTTCATAGTCGACCACTCTATTCAAGTCGAGGATATTAATTATGTGGAGATAGAACCTTGGAAATTCTACTTCGATGGTTCCAGCCATAAAAATGGAACAGGAGTAGGAGTCTTACTTATTTCTCCAGATAAAATTCCAACAACATTCAAGTACCAAATCGAAGGTTCTTGTTCGAACAATGAGGCTGAGTATGAAGCTCTAATTACTGGCCTTGAAATATTGTTGGAATTGGGGGCAACTCGAGTCGAAATAATGGGAGACTCAGAGTTAGTCATCAAGCAAGTCACAAAGGAGTATAAATGCATAAGAGAGAATCTCATTATGTACTTTGTGATTGCAAATCGTTTATTGAAACAATTTGAAAGTGTCAATATTCGACACATACCCAGAGTCGAAAATCAAATAGCCAATGACTTGGCACAGATTGCATCTGGGTATAAAATTTCAAAAACGAGATTACAAAGAGCAATCGAAGTTCGAGAGAAGATAAGAGCGACTTGTCTATCACCAACAGACTTGGAATCAACAAGGTTAGGATACGCTGATCACTCAAACTTCGAGATTTCGTTCATTGATAATTTGTCAGACCAGGATTGGAGGAAACCCATTGTGGACTATCTTCAAAATCCAGGAGCTCCGACAGAACGAAAAACAAAATACAGGGCGTTGAGTTTTGTACTCATGGGTAATGAGTTATTCAAGAAGACGCCTGAAGGGGTGTTGCTGAAATGTTTAAGTGAAACTGAAGCATACATAGCCCTTTCGACTACGCATGCTGGGGCATGTGGGGCTCACCAAGCAGGCCATAAGATGAAATGGTTGTTGTTTCGACAAGGACTATATTGGCCCACTATGCTGAAAGATTGTGTTGAGTTCGCCAAAGGTTGCCAAGAGTGTCAAGTTCATACAGGCATCCAGCATGTACCAGCAAGCGAACTTCACTCGATAGTGAAGCCTTGGCCCTTTCGAGGATGGGCGTTGGATCTTATTGGAGAGATTCGACCAGCATCATCAAAGAGCCAGAAATACATATTGGTAGGCATTGATTATTTTACTAAGTGGATCGAAGCAGTCCCTTTAGTCAATGTAGACCAAGAAAATGTCATTGAATTCATTCAAAAGAACATTATTTTTAGGTATGGAATCCCTGAGACAATAACAACTGATCAAGGTTCAGTTTTCACTGGTCGAAAGATGCAGGAATTTGCTCAGGAAACAGGTTTCAAACTCCTAACATCCACGCCTTACTATGCACAGGCGAATGGTCAAGTCGAAGCAGCTAACAAAGTGGTAATTGGCTTGATAAAGAAGCATGTTGGGAAGAAACCAAAGAATTGGCATAAGACGTTAGACCAGATTTTATGGGCTTGTCGAACGTCCCCAAAAGAAGCCACTGGTACAACACCATATAGGCTAACTTTTGGTCATGATGCAGTATTGCCAGCAGAAATTTGTCTTCAATCTGCAAGAGTTCAGAGGCATTATGATATTCCTTCTGAGGTTTATTGGAACATGATGTTAGATGAATTGGTGGATTTAGACGAAGAGAGATTACACGCTCTCGACTTACTCAGGCTTCAGAAGAAAAGAGTCGAAGACTCTTATAATAGAAAGGTAAAACCTAAGGTGTTTTTGCCTGAAGATTTAGTTTGGAAGGTAATTCTTCCCATGGATCGACGGGATCGAAGCATGGGGAAATGGTCACCCAAATGGGAAGGACCCTTCAGAGTTATCCAAACTTTTTCTGGTGGAGCCTATGAAGTCGAAGAGATAAGTGGTGATAAAAGACTCTTGAGAGTAAATGGTAAATATTTGAAAAAATACAAGCCTATACTTCAAGAGATAAAAATAAAATAATAAACTAAATTAACCATAGAGATGCCAAAATGGAAATTTTTATTAATTTCTGCCAAAATGGCAATTGTTGTCGAAAGCGATTACAATAGATGATTACAAAAGAGAATCAAAAAGAAAGAGAATTCTTCAGGCGAAGATACTTAGCATGCTGCAAATCCAACCTCTTCTTGCACCAAGATTTTTCTTGCTCCAGTTTGGCAATTTGAGCGTCGAGGCTTTGGGCCCTCTCAGCGAACTCCAGGCCTTGCTTGACCTCAGTCTGGCTCTCAGCGTCTGGGATGGTCGAAAGAATTTCCCCTTGGAGCACAGTGTTGGCGTTTATCTTCGCCTCTATCTCTGCAATTTGTGCTCGGAAGGAGACGTTCTCTCGCTCAATAGCATCGAACCTTTCCTGTGCAGACGCTTTCTGTTTCGACAACTCGGCAATTCGAGAAGTCGAACTTGTGACGGCAGTCCATGCAGATAAGCTCCTGCCATGCAACGTTTCGAGCTGACTGTTGAAGTTTCGTTGGCGCCGGTAATCCGCTGAGACTTGGTCAATCATAGAATGTAATTCCATGATCAAGTCTGAGATTTCTGGAGATACAGCATCGAAATCAACAGCATTCAAAACCTCTTTTAAGCAAGATGGAGCAGTGGGGTCCCCCTCTAAAGCCTTCATTAAATCTCTCTTGAAGAACTGGGCCTTGACCTTCGCCAATGCATCATCAAGAGGAGAAGTCTCAGTAGATTTCCCCGACAAAGTAGGAATTTCCTGACTGGTGTCGGAAGAACTCTTACTCTCAACGATTGCATTGAGGTAGCTGATAGGGTCAGTTCGCTTCAAGATTTCCAGGTCTTCTTTCGACCTATGCTTTGAGGAGGTGACCCTTGCCATAGCATTATCTTGGACTGGAGGCTGTTGAATGCTGAGTGCCTTGTTGGGTTGCTCTTCGACTTGAACTGAGGCGGTACTAGCGTCGACTCGTGGTTCTTCGTTAACTTCACCTTGGGGTCTTTCGCCAGCGTCATTCTGTGGTTCTTCGCTGGCGTCATCCTGGTGTTCTTCGCCAGTACCACCTTCATGTTCTTCGACAACAGCATCTTGATTCTCTTCGCCATTGCCTTGGTCTCTTCCTTCAGGATTCTCTTCTGACGACAAGACCACCACAGGAACCGTTTTTGGCTGTGTTTCCTCCGCCATAGGTTCTTCAGTTGTCTTCTCCACTGTTTCAGCATTGGCCTCATGCTCAGTGTGGGCTTCGTCATTGCCCAAATCTTGCACCTGAGGCCTGCTAAGGTCAGCAGATTCCAGAGTTTCTGAAGTCTTTGGTGGAGAGCTTCCAGTAGTTTCCTGAAAAGGATAAAGAAGATAAATCTTCAGATGTCGAAAAAGACATAATCAAATACTGGTATCTATGCCTAAATTATAAGAAGGGTCCAATAGGTTACCTGTGGATTGGCTTCAGCCCCAGGGCTGGAATTATCACTTTCGACAGGATTGTTAACTAGAGCGTTCAGTTCCTCCTCAGTTGGTTCTTCGATGACCACTGCAGGTGGCCTAGGCTTTCTTGCACCAACCTTTATTCTGACGGTTCGACCTTCAGGAGCTGGGGTAGGAACAGAAGCGTCCTTCGTTAACTTTCTCCTCTTTAAGGGAGTAGGAGGGGCATCGCTGTCGTCGTCACTCCCCGATTCGATCACCAAGGCTGCCCTTTTCTTGGGCGAAGGGGCCTATAAAACCAATAGGAATTCGATTGAATAATTACGTCGAAAATAAAAAATCGAAAGCCAGAATGAAAACAAAGAAAATCTGGTTACCGATGCAGGAGGCCTCCTCGAAGAGCCTTCCCCCTGTTGGTTGCCTGTTGTCTTCGCCGGCGCTATAATCTTCGCCGGCGGTGGAGGTTTGGTCGAAGGGACTCCTCCTTGTGGGCCTCCTGGAGCCTTCTTGACCAAGGGTTTTCGAACAACTGAAAGCGAAAAGGAAAGTTAACAAGCTAACAGTTGAAGAGAAATATAAAAAAAAGTAATGTGAGAGTATGAACTTACATTTCTTTACTTTGTCAAATACGAGGACAAAAGACTTCTGCAACTCTGCTGTGAAGTCCTTCTCGTCGAAGAAGTACTCAGCGTAATAGCTTCTCCACCATTCTTCAAAAGATGGCGAACAAAGGAAGTTAAGCTGGTAGTTGAACAACGAGAGGATGGTTCGACCAGCATATCTCCCAATATGCTTGGTAGCAGCGTCTTCTGTATAATCGTTGCAGAAGTACAACATTGACTTCTCTTTTTGGAAAATGGGAGAAGGCAGGGTTTGGATGATACCAAACTGGCGAGATACCAGGTTTGGTTGATAGGCCAGCAGACTCAGATGAGTCTTAGAACTTTTAAATCGAAGAGGCATAATCCTTGGAGTAAGGAATGCCTCCCACAGTATGGTGTGCTCATCAACATTGGGACCACTCGACTCCTTGGGATGTGGCCTTGTGAACCAAGCTGGCCCCACCTTTCGCTGAGCGAATGGAGCCATGGTCGAAACAAATTCCTTCCTTCGAGCAAACATCAGCACGAAGTTAGTGAAGGTTTGTTGGAACTCTAGCCCATCTTCCACAGGTGTCAGTAGAGCCAGCCTAATCCCTTCGATACGTCTGTTAGCTATCGCTGAGGCTTGTTCATTTATCGGAGTCTTCTTGGGTAAGAAAGACTCGAAAGTGGCGTTAAGCCACAGTTGAAGTAACCAGAAAGGCCCAGCGAGTAGCAGACTGTTCCTATCTTCGATATGCTTCAAAAGAGTAACCCCATTGCTGATGGAGTCATAAAGACTGGCCAGAATTAGTTCTGCCAGACAGATGTTCTGACGGTGATGCAGTTGGGTGGCCAGGGTGACCATCTTTTTGGTCACTTGCAGGGACTTCGAACAGAACACGAAGCGAGTTAGCCATAAGGCTAGAAACGCTATGTGTTCAACGTCGGACACTGTGTCTGTCGACTTGTCATGAAAGTGGTTGATAAAGGTGGTGAATGTTGGCTTTGTCTCAGAAAAGCCAATTTGGTCCTCCGACATCTCTTCCGGGTCGAAGTAATCTCCGGTTGGTCGAAGGCCAGTGATGGCTGCTACGTCGAAGAGTGTGGGAGTTAACATCCCACATGGAAGGTGAAAGGTGAAGTGAGAGTTATCCCAGAAAAGCATCGAAGCTATAAGCATCTCTGGGGAGTAGTTTAAACCTGTCTTCGACAGCATTATTAGGTCAAAGAGGCCCATCTCCTTCCAGACTGGAGTTTGTTGTTTTTCCAGCTTTGTTAGCCAAGCAACATAGTCCTGGGTGAGATTAGGGCAAGACCTAAAAACTCTAACACTTCTGTTGAAGAAACGAAGGTCGATCTTCTCGTGTGTGGGGTCTTCGTTGTCTTCTGGATCCTTCTTAGCACAAGCTACTGGCTTGAGCTTCTCGACAATGGGAAAGTAGCTCTTGATCTTCAGAGCTGCAGAGATGCTGGGGTTCATGGGTCCAGCCATTGCGAAGATTTGGTTGGAGTATCCAACCGGAATCATCAAGTGACGCGAGTAAGCGTCGCGGACGGAGATATCAGATGGTTCAGGGACCCTTCGTTTCCCTGTAGCGTTCACTACCGGAGCGGTTACAAAAACCTTGGGCTTAGCAAGTTGTTCAGTTGGTGCGTTAGTCTTGGGGGCAGTTGAAGCAGAAGCCATTGTTGAGGATGAAGATGAAGTTGGAAAGGGAAGAGTTTTTCTGCAAAGAGAAACAAGTTTGCAAGAAAGCAAGGGAGTTTGAGAGATTGTTTGCGTGAAAAGTCCCACAATGGGATATTCACTACTATTTATAGTAGTGGGAGAAATTCCCAATAACGAGGGCATTAAATGTCATTTAATGCTGCAGGGAGTAGTGGGACGCGTGGCAGCATCCTGTTGTTTTGGCCGTTTCTGCAGAAACAGAGAGACGCAGCGTGCGTCCTCGTTTTTTGAATTTGTCATAATGACAAATTATGAAGTGATGTTTTGGTTCTGCACGCCGTACTGACAGTGACGTCCTAGGATCAAATCAATGATGGTTTCTTGGGATTGCCAATAGTTGGTAAAAAGCAACAAAAAGTGCACAAGTTAACTTGTGACTCAGCGTGGACAAACAGGTGTCGAATGGCGTTTTCAAAGAATGCCTTTTTCTTTTCAAGAGTCGAAATAAGGCATTCTTGGGGGGCAATTTGTTGGCTCCTAAATTCGACACCTTTGTTTCAATTGATGACAGCCATTAAAAGCTGAAAGATGCTTTCGACTGGTTAAGCTTGTCGAAGGGCCCGTCGAAAGATGGCCAAATACTTAGAAGATTTCTTCCAAGGAAGAAGGCTGATTGCCTTCGACGTCGAAGGAGTTTTCGTCGAAGATGTCTCTTGACGAACGTGTTCGATGGTCCAGAGTGGAGCAGTTTGAAATTCAAAACTTTGGAGGGAAAACGGTTTCCAGCAGTTACTACGTGCGAACGTGCAAGGATCTGGAGCGTCGAGCATGGAGAACGTGACAAGTGGCTTGATCTCGAAGCAGTGTAACTGCCCGACGGTTACTTGGAATGTTTTTGTATAAATAGGAGTAGACGTGTAGTTTCTCGCGTGTGTTCACAATAGATACATAGTCACTCATTTAGATTCAAGTACCCAGTGTGAGCGAACGAATTGTTGAGAAATGTATGTGTGAAACACCAATTTAATCAATTCAAGTCATTTACTTTTCCAGTATTTTACATGCTTTTCCCTTTAAGATTCCTGTCGAACCTTTACATTCCAGCCTCGTTTATTTTACCAAGCCTTTTCCTTTATGCAATTTACTTTAACCAATTTACTTAAAGCCTTATCCACATTAATTAAACTTCAAAATCAACCTATGTCCATAGGATCAATCTGATCGATCCTGCGAGTAACCAAATAAGTAACCATTTGGAGGATCAGCGGTTGTTTACCAAATCCCCAGGTAAACAACTACCCATTCGTAAGTGCCTAAGGCCCCAGGGAAACGGAAAGCAGTTTTCGACACATCTTCTTTAGCAATAAAAATTTGATTATATCCAGAGTATCCGTCAAGCATACTCATGTACTCGAAACCAGCGGCAGAATCGACAAGCATTTCCGCCATAGGCATTGGATATTCATCTTTGGGTGTTGCAGCATTCAGATCTCTGAAATCAATGCATACCCTTAAAGTACCATTTTTATTTATAACAGGTACAATATTTTCAATCCATTCAACATACCTGGTCGTTCAGATGAACTTGCATCTCAGCAGTCTTTCGAATTCCGTTTTGATTTTCGACAGAATCTCCGGTGCAAAGTGCCTTAGAGTTTGCTTGACAGGCTTCTTTCCATGTTTTGTTGGCAATTGAAGTTCTACCAAGCTTCTTTCAAGACCAGGCATTTTATCATAATCCCATGCAAAGCAATCTTTGAACTCTTTTAACAATTGGATCATTTCGACCCCGAGTCCTGGATCTATCTTTGCACTGATATACGTTGGCTTTTTTATAGGACCTTTTCCTAGATTCACTTCTTCTAAGGGGTCTTGTGCTAGCATTCTAACACCATCTGCCAACGGATCTTTTTCGAAACCAAGAGGTTCATCATCATAAATGGCGTCTAACCTCTGATTTCGCACTTCTTTCTCTTCAAAGTCAGTAGGTTCTGGGTCGAAATCTTTCCCAGGGCCTTCTTAGGAAGATACCTGGTCATTGGCTTCACGAGCCATGTACTTGACTTCAGCCTCTAAGGCCGCTATCATTCTATTTTCGGCTACATATGCCGAAATCTTTTGTAGAGCTTGTGACTCAGTCATCATCACCAAACTCACTTCCCCAGCCTGTTGGCCGTATATCATCAACTCCTCCATATTCGATGTTTGACAAATCCTCTATCCCACTGAAACCCATAGTCAGAGTGTAGGTACAAAGAGTAGAAAGCATTGGGTGCTGGAGTCAGATCGAATTCAGGAGGACTGCATGGCCCTATATGAGCCAAATTCCCGTCGAAGCTATTATTTTCGATGTTGTTCACTTCGCCCAAGTAGTAACTTTGATCTGCCTCGATGTTTTCAACGATGCCATCGGGACGCCATACCGTAACCCTCTGATGCATCGAAGATGGAACTGCACATATGCCATGTATCCACTCTCGACCCAAGAGTAGATTATAATTTAGTTTCGCTGAAATCACCATAAACATGGTCGGTCGAAGAATGGAACCCACCTTGAGATCGAGTTGTATAACTCCCATGGTGGTTCCAATACCCCCTTCATAGTTTGAAAGGACCATGTTGTGGGGTTTGATATCAGCATCCCCTTTTCCAAGTTTTTCCAGCATGAATTGTGGAACTATGTTTATGGTTTCCCAACAATCAACCAGGATCTTATTTATAGTCACTTCCCCTATCTTTGCTCTGGTAAATAGGGGCTTGAGGTGATTCTTTATCGCCTCAGTTGGTGGCTCGAAGAAAGCGTTCTTCTCCTCCACGCATCCATTATTCATTACATAGTAACATATTGGCTAATGTCTGGCCATTTCCTGTTCGACCATCAAGTCAGTTTCTTCAACCTCGACCTGATGGTTGTATTCCCTAGGCAGTACCGATATGACATTTACCATGATGTTCAAAGTATCATCAGAATCAGAGTCTCCTTCGTCATTCGACCCATATTGTTCTGGCCACACCAGAGGTTTCCTCTCCAGAGGTTTTCTTTGCTTTCCTTTTCTTTGCACGTTGGTGCTAGATTCTGAGCGAGGTTTTGCTGCAGCCTCTTTTTCGGCCTTTTGTCGTCTTTGGAATCTTCGCTATTGTGAACGAGACATGGGATTCTTCCCTTTGTATTTGCTCGATATGTGATCCATTTTATTTGATGTAGTGGCATGGTACTCTTTTCTGTAATCTAAGGAAGAGTCCCTTGGCACGTCGAACGTTCGCCACTTTTCTTCACTGGGCCTTTTTTTGCCCATAATGTTAAGCCAAGTACCTACAGGTAAATTAGTTGGAGGCCTATAAGTTAGTGGCCTCCTTACCTGGTTCATGGGTCCTCTTTGATGTCCCCTCCTGGGATCGTATCTATCTTCTAGATCCATTTTTGGTTGAGCATTTGTGCCCCATTTCGCCTTTACTGCTCTCATACCTTGTATGTGTTCCGCAACTTTCTTGTCGAAGATAGAACTGCATCTTGGACACATCATTACTTCAGACTTTTTCTTCTGACATCGATGTAAAAACTCTGCCAGATCCTCATTTTCTTTAGGAAATGTTGTTTTGTTCACTTTCTCCTGTCGAATGGCCTCTTCTGAAGCCTTGGCTTCAGATACTTCGACCACGTTTACCTCCATGTTACTTTTGGCAACGATGTTCGGTTTCTGCATCTTGGC
Source organism: Vicia faba (assembly GCA_948472305.1). Classification (NCBI taxonomy): domain Eukaryota; kingdom Viridiplantae; phylum Streptophyta; class Magnoliopsida; order Fabales; family Fabaceae; genus Vicia; species Vicia faba. Next base: position 1,329,390,963 of record OX451741.1, on the reverse strand, counting down.
TTCCAAGTTATCTGTCGAACTTTTAATGACATCCAAGTAAGAACCTGTAGTGGTTCTCTTGTTGGAGATTTCAGCAACTCCCTTGTTTGTGTTTGGGCCTTCAGTAAACCTTTTGCTTGAGCCTTCAGCAGCTCCTTTGTTTAGTTTCAGGCCTTTAGTGGCCTTTCTTACCCCTTCGATAGTTTTCCTGGATATGTTTCCAGTAAAACTGCCAAACACGGGTTTGTTAATGAAGTCTTCAGAAACTTCAACCATATGGATGCCCACTGGTTCAACATAATGCGCATCCCCTTATAGCGGGTTCGCATCAATCTTCATTGCTGGCTTATCAGCGAACTTAAGCCTCCCCTCTTTGAGTGCTCCTTGAACAAGATCCCTGAAAAGAAAACATTGTGAGGTTTTATGGTCCAGAAAATTATGATATTTACAAAAACCTCTCTTCTTCCTTTGTTCTAAAGGAGGCATTTTTACCCCTAGGGGCACTATTGTTTGGCCATCTTTGACTAATAAATCAAATATTTCATCACATTTAGTGATGTCAAAACTATATGTTTTCTTAGGGAATTTATCATTGTTTCTTTCAGACTCTACAGGATTTTTTCCATTTGAGGGCACTAGCAATTTACAAGAGTATGGCGGCATTTGTTTTAATTCCGCTAAATCTATCTCGCCTTCTTCGACATCTACAGGGTCACTAGATGTCTCTGGATCATCATCATCCATTTTGACATAGGCTACTCTTTCTCTTCGATGAGTTTTGGTCGCCTTAGCCTTTTCGACTTTAAGGCGTTCTACTTTCTGTGAAAATCCATGTCTCTGTTTTTTTCCTTCTATATATCTCCAAAAATCTTCCCCTTTCTGTCCTCCCCCCTCTTCTCTGTAAAGTCCTCTGTATTTATATAATTTAGTCTTTTTAGGTTTTTTTTAGCGTTACAGCATAGATTTAGAGCTTATGAGATAAATTAGGTTTTTTAGATTTACTTGTAATATTTGATTGTTTTAATGTTTAACGAGATTTGATTTTGATAATAAAAGTTTTGATTGTAATTTGGATTTAGTAAGAACAATGATTCTGTAATTTCCCGATTATGCTTTAGTATAGATTTGTTTTACTGTAATATTTGGGTTTCAATGTTCTTGGTTTAGATTTGATCTGTTTCGATCGATACAGTAAAAAATCTGGAATTTTCCTTTTTAAAAGATATGATTTAATGGATATTTGTTTTGTAATCTCTGTTTTATTTCACTGTGAAAAATAGAGATATGACTTTTATCAAATCCAAACAGTAAATGTTATCTCAAAAAAGGCGTGCATAATTCACACAGTAGTAGTTTTTTTTTCTGAATTGGGCATTATACTGTAATGCAAAACATTATCTGCCTATTTAATTTATTTTCATTGCAACAAATATTTTTAGGATGAATTGGGCCCAACTGGCCTTTGCAATTTGACCCAACATATCTTTTCCCAAAAACTCTTAAAATAACTGTTTGATGACAAAAACGTTTTTTTAAACTAAAAAAGTATATATAAAAAATGTCCAATGGGCTTGACTTTATAAACTCAATGGGCCTGCGTCAATTCTTCTTCTACCCAACATTTTGAACAACCGGTTTAGGCTTAAGTCTTTTCTTTAAAAACATTGATCCATTAGATCTCTCTTTCCAAACAAAAACTCTTAATCATAAACATTTTACCTAAATCTAAGATAAAAAAGAAACGTAAAATAGGCTAACTAACAACTTTGAATGGGCTTGTGATCTATAACCATACCCCTCCTTTTTGCCATTTAACCACACGAAATGGGCCAAATTCTAATGGGCTTTAAATTTGAAGTCGCACCCTTTTTTTTTATCAATTTAACTTAAACAAGCTTATGCAAATTAAACTTAACAATTGTTATTCTTTTGAAATAACTTCCATTTTCGAATCGCATGGGCCATTGGCCAACATGCTTCGCGAATGGGTTTATGTGTCTTTCTAATTTAGAAAGCTCCATCAAAATACACCCCCTAGTCTTGGCTAAAGATAGGCCATCAGATACTGTTGTACCATCTTTAATTAAATATTTCTTCTATTTTAATCTTGAAAAATCAAATCATCGATGTAGGACAAATTTTGGGTACGACACTTCCTCAACCTTTCCAAAATCATCATGGCTAGCATTCTTTATAACCTTCCATACTCTCAACTTTTGTTATAACTTCACCTGCCTCAAACCCTAACATTTTTGCATATTCTCCCTCCTATCGGTTTAACATGGCACGACCAATTGAAAAAATATGCAACACCAATGATGGTAAAGAATTATGGAAGGTTGCAATCAGGGTTCATCATAAGTGGAATGTGTTGATTAACAACAAAGAGAATTTTGAAATAATTTGTGGACAAAGCGGTGAAATATGTTTTCTATGCATCTGGATCATCTTTAGGGTGGTTTTTCTCTATTTTATTTTTCATGCAATTTTTGTGGCATATTCTGTTGTTATTGCAGATTTCCTGTGCATTGTGTAGTAAATGGTTGGTTTTCTGAAATTTTGTTATTTTTGTGTGCATTGTAGGGCGATGATATACATGCTGTTGTTGGGCCATACTTATACTGTAGCCAACTTTAAGGTTCAGCTGAATGTATCAGCTTTTAGACATTCGACGCACAAATTTATGCTCAAGTTTACGGGAGGTACATCTGTTGGGGATGATAACAAACATGACATACCTGCAAAATCGCAGGTGTTTACTGGTTTTTCCAATATAATCAACGACAATTATAACAAGGATGTGCTGATAGGTAAAAAAATCTAACATTTTTATTGAACCTTTGGTCGGGCATTTGTATTTGATATATTGTTTTTTTCTTATGCGGATGTTTTTTTTTTGTAAGATGTAATTGGAATGGTTGAGGGTATTGGGTATTCACAGACGCAATCGGGTTCAAAATAACAGCTGGTTAGTATGATGTTATGGGACCACAGGTATGTAATCCAGTTATTTCGTCGTTGTTGTTATATCATATATCATATGATATGCATCTTAGATTTCTTTTGCTGGCCGATTATTTTCTATTAATTTTTTAGCAACAACACTCTGAATTGTACTCTTTGGGAATCGTATGCCAACCGGTTTATCAAATTCACACAGGATCGTGGCAATAACTCTGGTCTAACTGTGTTGTTACTGCAGTATGAAAAAGTCAAACAATAGGGTTGGTTGGTTTATTCTGTTATTATAAAAGTATTTATTTTTGGCCACTCAGACTTGCGTCCTGTTTTTGTTTATGTAGGGAAGTTTCCACTGTCGATCACAAACACCTTCAATGTCACGTTGCTCTGCCTCGATGTTGGTTTTCCTCCGATTAAAGATTTCATAGACTGATATATTCTCTATATCAATTCGATGGTATCCATTGATAGGTTGGATTTCTCGTGCTGTTGTGTGAACATTTTTTTAATTCACTTATTTATGCAGTATGCCTAAGGACTAAATCAGTATTGTCTTCGGACAGTTGGGTTCGGGTTCACAGCTCTCATCGCAAAATTCTGGAAAAAAAACAACTCAGCCCTACTCAAAGGTTACTCTCAAGTGTTGTTGTTTTGACTCTTGGTGAAATAATCAAACTCCGTGATGTATGATACAATTTGGTTGTTGTTTTTTTTCATTTGTGTTGGTCACTTCTTTTTTGTCATTTGAGATTCGTGTCATGGGCAATTGATGCAGATTACATTTTGCACCACTGTTGCTAAAACAAGGATTCTGGTGGCATCTCCGTTTGGATGGTGTTACTGTGCATTCCATTTGTGTCCTTACATTGCACGTGGTGACACTGCTCCATTTGAATGTGATGTTGGTCATTTAACTGAGGCTGAAATCTTTAGGTCTTATTGCTTGTCCTTTAATATATGTAGTGGCCATGAAATCTATTTTATTTGTATTTATGTCATCATATTTTTTATATCTGTTAATCATGACATTGTAGGTACAAGATAGAGATTCAGGTTTTCCACGGGGGTAGCAGTTGTAACTTTGTGTTTTGGAATAGAGAATGTGAGCTTCTTTTGGGTTTATCTGTTGCCCAACTACATCATACTATGATCAAGGTTTAATGTCTTATTCCCCACCCCTTGGTATATGCATTTTTGTAATGTTTTGGTACTCATTGTTGAGGTTTGTTATATAGGCTGGAATTGATGATCCATTAGAATTCCCATTGGCACTGGATTAGCTGCTGAACTTGGATATGGAATTTAAGGTGAAGTGGCAGCCGCGATGGAACAATTTCTCTATCGTGAGGATCCTTAGGGATGAGCCTTTTATCAGATAGCTTAAGGCTCCATGGGATATAGACGAGGTATAATCTTCTTAACAAGGTTTTGGTATTTTAGGTTGTTTGTTTATTTGGGTATTACACAACTTTTCTGACGATACTTTGTTTGCCACAAAAAGGAAGTTGTTCTGGTCCCCTCCATAACATCTGATCCTCTACAAGTATTTACCCTATTGCAATGTTTAGTTGTTCGTTTGTTTTATTATATTTGTTATTATATGGTTATATTATATATAATAATTACTGTTATATTATGCTTAGATTAAAGAGGGTGTGGATGAGGCCAAGACGGGTGCGCCTGAAGATTGTGTAAAGGAAACGGTAATTTATGACTCCCTCCCTATTTCTGCATAAGTTTATGTTGTTTGAATGGTAAAAATAAAACCTTTTTCATCATTCATTGTGTAACAGGATCTCGAGATCACCTCTAAGCATAACCCAACGTCTATTGGTAAGAGAGACTTTCTAGGGGGTTCAAGTGAATCAACAACCTCGGAGGAATTCTGTGATGGAGAGCTCTCTTCTAACAAGTTTAGGAAGACAATCAAGCTGGAGAAGAGTGATTAGTCGTGGATGTATTTTGTTATGTGTCTTTGTTGGTTTTAGTTTGACTTTGTGTTGACAATTATCACTCTTTCCTTTTTATATTTGTTGGCCTTTTTGATTTGGAATTGTAAAATTAGACTTGTGTGCCATTAAGTTATGCTAACTTAATGTTAACACACAATTTCCTGCATATGTGTGTATATTTTGAATGATCATGTTTACATAATTTTACGTTAAAATATTACGAGTTTATTACTCTATTATCACTCCTATGGAGCAACAACTATTAATCCATTATTTTGAATCTACATACTCCTGCATAACAGTAATGTCAGTTTTAAACATGGCTTTGTGCTAGCATATGCAGAGAACCCTCTTCAAAAAGGCTTCAGGAAATTAGCATATCCGCACAACACTTCCAACATCTGCATTACTGGAAAGTAACTAAAATCAGATTATGTTATAAGTTTTCCCCTGCCAAATCAAGACGGTTCCCATCTAAGATTCTTGTGGAGATTTGCATCGGTTGGAAAACCCTTACACTATTTGTAGTCATACGGTAGAATTTGGGATAATTATGTTACTCTAATATTCATGTAAATTATATTGATGACATTTGTGATTTGTCGTAGTTGTAAGTATATTAGGCCATCTCATTGAAAATAATGGCATAGACCAGTGCTATAATTATCACAGCATTACATGATGTTATATATGAAAAACAAACAAGTTAGGTTGTGTTTCTTTTTTGGTGTTGGTATCTTTAACTGAGTTTTATATATCATCTGCAATTGCAATTTTCTGACCTGAATCTCATATGGAACTTAAACATGACTAATATTGATAGGGAAACAAATTCATCGTAAACAATATACATTTAAATTCAACCACATTTGTCATCTGTCTTTAATGTTGATAGAATAGGAAATATTATTACAACAAATGCCATGGATCTGTGGTTACATGTGACAATAACATCTGATTTGTGATTCAACATATCATTGTGATGGAATATATTTTTATTCAATGAAAAAAGTGGTATACACCTCCATATACCACTCAATCTGCATACACCTCCAATGTCTTAAACTCCATTGACCATCTCCTATGATGTTAATCACATATGCATCTCCTTTGACCCAACAACAAAATTAATAAAATGGGTGAGAAGGTTGTTTACTATACATATCACGGTCGAATGGAAAATATTTTGGAAAATGAAAGTGTGAATGAATCTATGTTTACTGCATGGCTGGTCGCAAATGTGCAATATGAAGAAGCCCGATCACTGACTTATGATCAGTTTGTCTCAAGGTTTGTTTATGAAAGAGGAAATAGGGTCTGGAGGCCATGAAAAAGTGGGTTCACAATAGGTCATTTGATATGGGTTCCTCCTACTACTGGAGAACTGTTTTACTTCAGGATGATGTTGACGATAGTCAAGGGACATACAAGTTATGACGATATTTGCAAAGTTGGTGACAACCAATATAAAACATTTAGAGATTCATGCTTTTCAATAGGATTTATTGAGGACGATAAAGAATACATTGTTTCTATCAAGGAAGCAAGTGATTGGGGTTCATGACATTTTCTTTGCAGACTTTTTATTGTAATACTACTGCCGGGTGCTATTAATCGGCCAACACATGTCTGGACAGAATCGTGGCAACTATTATCTGATGGTCTTTTACATTCCCAAATATTATTAGCTCTAAATCCAGGTTTCTTCATATCTCACTCTCACATATTTATGCAAACTATTTATTGGCCTGCTACCTTACTTTCGGTATGTTAGTGCCGCATACGTACAAGTTTTTTTCTTGAACTCGTGTCTAATCTAACTACTCCCAAACTTTGTTTTTCCCCTGCATCCGTATAGATTTGGTTTTTATAGAGGCTGAATTGCAGAGTCTGACTTTAATAGATATTGAAAAGCTAATGTACGAAAATAGAAGGACTCTCAAAGATTTTAGTCCAATTTCACATCCAGACACCTATGTACTACAACAGTTAGGAAATAGACTCATATATGATAAATGTAATTATGATTCTTCGGCAATGAAATCATAATTTACAAAACCCTTCACTGCTTTTACTGGTAATTCTTGAAATTTGTTTTCTTATGATCAACATTACTGTTGTCCTTCTGGCTTCTTATTTTACCTATTCCTTTTAAAACATTTCTTAGATGAACAAAGAGGCATATATGAAAGAATAATATGGGTTGTCCAGTCACAAAATGGTGGTGTCTTCTGTAACACCCGATTGGTTTAATTAATTATTTAATTAGATATTTTCGATTAATTTAGAATGATTTGTTGAAATGTTGTGTTATGTCAGTATAATTTGCGGTGTTGTTATTAGTCAGTTAAATTAAGTTGATTAATAATATTAATAAATAATATTAGAAAGTATAGAATATTAGTTGGACATATTTTGATGATTAGAAGTAGTAATAGTGGGGTGTGTAAGTTGATCCCATTAGGAATAATAATATTTTTATAAGGTTTAGTTATAATAATAAGAAATTAGGTTAATTAGAAAGATTAAGAAAGTATTAGAGTAGTACGTGAGAAGTTATAGAGAAGAGGAATAGGAAAAGAGGCAAAGCTAGGTCAATCATAGAGTTACCGAGCAACCTTCAATCCAAGGTAAGGGTGGGGTTCTGACTCTATAATGGGAATTATGATGAATAGTATGTGGGAATTGGGTTGGTGCAATGTTGCTGTGCGTATGGTTGTTGTTGTTGTTTCTGAAATTGCATCTTATCATGTTGGGGATGTTCCTGAATTGTTTACAGAATTAACTATTTGTTGTTGGAAATTATAATATTGCTGATATAGTTGTTATGTTGCTATGATGTTCCATGGTCTAAAATTAGTGATCGAGGAGAAAACTGAAATGTGATTTAGCATTGGTGATAGAATAGATGAAGTATGTGTGAAGGGTCAAAAAGAAATTGTGCCGAGGGGCACAAGTGCTTGTGCTGAGCGACACAATATTTGCATGCCGAGGGGCACAGTTGGATGTGCCGAGGGGCACGCAGGTAAAATGAACCTGTGGCGAGGGCCATGGTGTTTTATGTGGTGAGTACCACCGTTATTAGGCCACTTTGGTGTTTTTCTTTAGTTCCTGATCCACATATTGTTTTAGCATAATACAACCCTAAAATAATTATGGTCAGATTGCAATTGAAGTACATGCATATTAAAGAAAAATAAAAGTTGTCTAGTTAATATTTTAGCAACAGTAACTAATAGTCAGTAGAATATAATGTAGCAGAAAAACATTACAGCAGTTAATAGTGGGAATTGGTAAGTAGGTAACATGGATAATAGGAGTCATATGGCAATAAGACACTAGTAGTGTTAGAAATAGTAACAGAAGGATTCAACGGACAATAAGAAACAGTGGCAAATTTGTTAGATTTTAAAGTAACAATAGCAAAAGAATCATCTAGAAGAACACAGTTGAATTGTCTAAATAATTATTTAGTGTTGTCATCGTGAGTTTCCGTTGTATTTGTGCATCTTACAATAATTGTTTATGATATGAAGTTGCAGGACATATCAATGTTGTTGAAATGCCTCTAATTCTTGGCATATAAGTTGTACGCCTATGGCCAATCTTGCATTGTATTGAGTTGTTGTTGAATTATTGTTGTTGTTGTTGTTACTATATTCATACAATTGTCACATACATAGCATATATAGTTGGGAGCTCATGCTCGGTAACTTGGCCTGGACTGGCAAGATATTAAGTTGAAGGCTTATGCCTTGTTGTTGCCTCTATTAATTGATAAGATATTAAGTTGGGGGGGTTTTCTCCGTTGGTACCACATGCATTTGCATCATCACGAGTCGCATTCCATGTCGCATACTTAACTTGTTGTCATGATTAATTATTTGTTATATTTTGTTAATGTTTTGTTGTGTTTGATGTTGTTTAGAGCTGTGAAGCGGTGATTTTGCATAATCTAATTCTAATAGATTATTTCTCATGCATTAGATTATATTATTTGATATCTCATCCCTTCTGTTTAAATGTTACCCCTATGTTGGTAACGTGTAGGTAATCCAGAGTGAAGGTTGTTTACCTTCAGTAGTTCGATTCGATGTCATCGCTCTGATACATAACACTCGGGGGGATGAATGTTTGATGCTTTGTTATTTATTTTATTCCCGTTGTTATATTTTTAAGTTGTTTTCATTGAGTACTAGTTGTTTTGAGGTTGTTTTCAGCTGGACAAAGATGTTATGTTATTTGAGTTAAAAATTGTGATTCTACTGCTTAGGTAACAGAGTTGTTTTGTTTTAAAGACTATAATTGTTGGTATTTGCTCATCTGATGATTTAAGTGTTATGTATCTATTTTATATGCGATTAAGTGTCGCTGTTATAAGTTGAAAGTGTAGCATCCTATTTATATGTCGAAATTTTATAACTCTGATTTTATTAATATTCACCGGGTAGAAATGGGGTGTTACAGTAGTGGTATCAGAGCAGGTCGGTCCGTCCGACCAAGTTGTCGAGTCTTAGTTTTGTCTAACAATCGAGTATTGTTAAATTGAGTTTTAACAATTGTTTATGTTGCAGTGATAAGTTGAGATGGCTGGAAGGAATGACGCTGCACTTGCTGCTGCTTTGGAAGCAATGGCGCATGCTATGGAGAATCAGCGGAACACTGACGGGAATGTTGCATCTCGTAGCTTGACGACCTTCCAGAGGGAGAACCCGCCTACCTTCAAGGGTAAGTATGATCCTGACGGAGCATTTGATTGGTTGAAATAGATTGAGAGAATCTTCCATGTGATGGACTGCACTCTAATGCAAAAGGTTTGATATGGTACTCATATGCTAGCAGTCGAGGCTGATTACTGGTGGATAGAGACTTATCAGAAGTTGGAAGCTGCAGGTGAAAATGTCACTTGGGCTGTGTTTTATAGGGAATTTCTAAGGAAATATTTCCCTGAAGACGTCCGTGGTAAGAAGGAAATTGAGTTTCTTGAGCTGAAGCAAGGGAGTGTGTCGGTTGTTGAATATGCTGCAATTTTTGATGAGTTGGCTAAGTTTTACCCAAACTATAGCGAGGCAAATGCTGAGTTTTCTAAGTGCATCAAGTTTGAGAACAAGTTGCACCCAGAGATCAAGAAGGCAGTTGGATACTAGAATATTTGTGTCTTTGCTAATTTGATTGATAGTTGAAGAATTTACGAAGAGGATAATAATGCTCACTATAAGATTATCAATGAGAAGAGGGGTAACCACCAACAGAACCGTGGTAAACCCTATTATGCTCTAGCTGGTAAAGGTAACCAAAAAGTTGCTCAGGGTCAGAGAACTAGTGGGGAAGATGCTCCTGCTGGTGTGGTTTGTTTCAAATGTGGAAAACCTGGTCTTAAGAGCAACGTGTGTACGACTGAGGTGAAGAGGTGTTTCTGTTGTGGTAAGACTGGATATGTTATATCTGAGTGCAAGAATAAAGAGATGATTTGCTTTAATTATGGTGAATAAGGACACATTGGTAGTCAGTGTCAGAAACCAAAGAAGGCGGAAAACAGTGGAAAAGTGTTCGCTTTGGCTAAGAATCAGAAGACTAATAAGGACAGACTCATCAGAGGTACATGTTTCATTAACATTACTCCTTTAAGTATTATTATTAATATCGGTGCTACTCATTGCTTTATTGCTGCTGATTGTGTTGAAAGATTGGGTCTTATGTTATCTTCTATGAATGGAGAGATGGTCGTCGATACTCTAGCTAAGGGATCAGTGACTACTTCTTTTATGTGTTTACAGTGCCTGTTGTCGATCTTCGACACAGACTTTGCCATTGATTTAGTTCATTTGCCTTTAAGTGGGTTAGATGTGATCTTAGGTATGAACTGGTTAGAGCATAACTATGTTCATATTAACTGTTATAACAAGTCAGTGAGGTTTTCTACTCCGGAATAATAGGAAGTTGGTCTGTTATCTGCTAGATAGTTAAGATAGTTGATGCAAGAAGAGGCTCAAATGTTCTTGTTAATGGCGTCACAATATGTCGAGAATGAAGCTATAATTAAGGAATTGCAAGTGGTGCGTGAATTTCCTAAAGTTTTCCCTGATGAAATTCCTGATGTACCACCAGAAAGAAAAGTTGAATTTTCTATTGATCTTGTACCTGGTACCAGACCTATTTCTATGGCACCATATGGGATGTCTGCATCTGAATTGTCAGAATTAAGGAAGAAATTGGAAGAGTTACTTGAAAAGAAATTTGTAAGACCAAGTGTATCACCGTAGGGAGCTCCAGTGTTGCTAGTAAAGAAGAAAGATGGAAGTATGAGGCTTTGGGTTGATTATAGGAAATTGAATAAAGTAACCATTAAGAACAAGTATCTGCTTATGATAATTGGTGACTTGATGGAACAATTGGTGGATGCTCTTGTGTTTAGCAAGATTGATTTGAGGTCGGGTTATCATCAGATTAAAGTGAAGGATGAAGATATTCAGAAGACGGCTTTCAGAACTCGATATGAACATTATGAGTACTCAGTGATTCCTTTTGGTGTTACTAATGTTCCAGGAGTGTTCATGGAGTACATGAACCGTATCTTTCATACTTATTTGGATCGGTTTGTAGTGGTGTTCATTGATGACATTTTGATTTACTATAAGTCGGAAGAAGAGCATGGATACTACTTAAGAATAGTATTGCAAGTTTTGAAAGAGAAGAAGTTTTATGAAAAGCTGTCTAAGTGCGAATTTTGGTTAAAGGAGGTTAGTTTTCTTGGTCATGTTATCTTAAGTAGCGAAATTATCTTAGATCCATCTAAAGTAAATGATGTGTTGCAATGGGAAACTCCAAAGTCGGCTACCGAGATTAGGAGCCTTTTGGGATTAGCTGGTTATTATAGAAGGTTTATCGGAGTTTTTTCTAAGTTGGCACTTCCGTTGACTAAGCTGACTTGTAAAGGTAAAGCGTTTGTGAGGGACATTCAATGTGAAGAAAGTTTTACTGAATTGAAGAAGTGATTGACGTCGGCTCTGATTCTAACATTACCTAATCCAAGAGATCCTTTTGTGGTATATTGTGATGCTTCCAAGATAGGTTTAGGAGGTGTGCTTATGCAGAATAAAAAGGTAGTTCCTTATGCATCAAGGCAGTTGAGAACTCATGAAAAGAACTATCCTACGCATGATTTAGAGCTTGCTGCAGTTGTTTTTATGCTGAAGATTTGGAGAAACTACCTCTATGGTTCTAGATTTTAAGTACTTAACGACCATAAAAGTTTAAAGTATTTATTTGATCAGAAATAATTGAATATGAGACAATGAAGATAGTTGGAGTTGTTAAAGGATTACGATTTCAGTTTCAATTATCATCCAGGAAGAGTGAATATGGTGGCCGATGCATTAAGTTGAAAGACTTTACATATGTCAGCAATGATGGTTAAATAATTGGAATTAATTGAACAGTTCAGAGATATGAGCTTAGTTTACGTAGTGAAACCGCATAGTGTTATGTTAGGGATGTTGAAGGTTAACAATGATTTTCTAGATAGTATTTGAGAAGCTTAGAAGTTAGACATGAAACGGGTATATTCGATGGTTGGGATCGATCAGTCTAAGAATAGTGATTTCAAGTTAGATGCGCAAGGTGTGTTGAGATTTCGTAATCGAAATTGTATTCCTGATGATGCAGAGATGGAGAGAGTGATTCTTGAGTAAAGTCATAGAAGCAAGTTGAGCATTCATATGGGAGCTAAAAAAATGTATCAAGATTTGAAGAATTTTTTTGGTGGCCTAGAATGAATAGCGATGTGGCTCAGTTTTGTATGCATGTTTAACTTGTCAGAAGTTAAAAGTTGAACATCAGAAGCCCACGGGGTTGATGCAACCGTTAGAAGTTTCAGAATGGAAATGAGATAGCATTTCGATGGACTTTGTGACGGGGTTACCTAATACTTCAAGAGGGAATGATACAATTTGGGTCATTGTTGATAGGCTTATGAAGTCGGCTTATTTTATACCTATTAACATCAGTTTTCTAGTATCAAAGTTGGCGGAGATTTACACTAGTGTAATTGTGAAACTGCATGGTATTCCTTTGTGTATTATTTAGGATAGAGATCTGAGGTTTACTTCATATTTTTGGAAGATTTTGCAAGAGGCGTTGGGTTCTAAGTTGAGGTTGATTTCAGTGTATCACCCTCAGACGGATGGTCAGACGGAAAGGACTATTTAATCGTTAGAAGATTTGTTAAGAGCATGTGTTCTTGAGCAGAGAGGTTCGTGGGATACTTATCTTTTGTTAATAGAGTTCACATAATAATAGTTACCATTCTATTATTGGAATGACACCTTTTGAAGCGTTGTATGGTCGGAGATGTAGAACTCCTTTATGTTGGCATGAATCTGGAGAAAGCATAGTACTTGGACCTGAACTTGTTCGAGAAACTATCGAGAAGGTGAAGTTAATTCGAGAAAAGATGAAATATTCCTAGAGTAGACAGAAGAGTTATCATGACAAGCGAAGGAAAGATTTAGAATTTCAAGCAGGTAACCATGTGTTTTTGAGAGTTACACCTGTGACTGGTGTTGGGCGAGAATTGAAGTCTAAGAAGCTCACTCCTTGTTTTATTGGTCTGTATCAGATTTCGGTTAGAGTTGGGAATGTTGCTTATAGAGTGGCTTTACCGCCTAATCTTTCGAATTTGCATGATGTGTTTCATGTTTCACAACCCCGGAAGTATATTTCAGATCCATCTCATATGATTCATATGGATGATGTTCAAGTATGGGATAATCTTACTGTAGAGATGATGCCTGTACGAATTGCTAATCATGAAATGAAGACTCTAAGAGGAAAGGAGATTTCTTTGGTGAAAGTAGTCTGGTTAGGAGTTGCCAAAGAAAGCATGACGTAGGAGTTGGAGAGCAAGATGCAGGAATCCTATCCCGAGTTGTTTTAACAAGGTAAATTTTCGAGGACGAAAATAATCTAAGCGGGGGAGAGTTGTAACTCCCGATTGGTTTAATTAATTATTTAATTAGATATTTTCGATTAATTTCCAATTATTTGTTGAAATGTTGTGTTATGTCGGTATAAGTTATGGTGTTGTTATTAGTCAATTAAGTTAAGTTGATTAATAATATTAATAAATAATATTAGAAAGTATAGAATATTAGTTGGACCTATTTTGATGGTAGAAGTAGTAATAGGTGGGTGTGTAAGTTGACCCCATTAGGAATAATAATATTTTTATTAGGTTTAGTTATAATAATAAGAAATTAGGTTAATTAGAAATATTTAGAAAGTCTAGGAGCATTACGTGAGAAGTTATAGAGAAGAGGAATAAGAAAAGTGGCAAAGCTAGGTCAATCGTAGAGTTACAGAGCAACCTTAAATCCAAGGTAAGGATGGGGTTCTGACTCTATAAGGGGAATGATGATGAATAGTATGTAGGAATTGGGTTGGTGTGATGTTGTTGTGCGAATTATTATTGTCGTTGTTTCTAAAATTGTATGTTATCACGTTGTTATTATGTTGGGGATGTTCTTTAATTGTTTGCAGAATTAACTATTTGTTGTTGGAAAATATAATATTATTGATATAGTTGTTTTCTTGCTATGATGTTCCATGGTCTGAAATTAGTGATCGAGGATAATACTGAATTTTGGTTTAGCGTTGGTGACAGAACATATGAAGTATGTGTGAAGGGTCAAAAACAAATTGTGCCGAGGGGCACAGGAGGTTGTGCCGAGCGGCATAATATTGGTGTGCCAAGGGGCACAGTTTGATGTGCTGAGGGGTACGCAAGTAAATTGTAACTGTGGCGAGGGTCATGGTGTTTTATGTGGCGAGTGCCACATTTTTTAGGCCACTTTGGTGTTTTTCTTTATTTCCTGATCCACATATTGTTTTAGCAAAATTCAACCCTAAAATAATTATGGTCATATTGCAACTGAAGTACATGCTGATTAAGGAAAAATAAAAGAAATTTGTCTAGTTAATATTTTAGCAACTGTAACTAGTAGTCAGTAGAATATAATGTAGCAGAAAAATATTATAGTAGTTAATAAGGGGAATTTGTAAGTAGGTAACATGGATATTAGGATTCATATAGCAGTAAGACACTAGTAGTGTTAGAAATAGTAACAGAAGGATTCAATTAACAGTAAGAAAGAGTGACAAATTGGTTAGATTTTAAAGTAACAATAGCAGAAGAATCATCTTACAGAACATAGTTGAATTATCCGAATAATGATGTAGTGTTTTCGCCGTGAGTTTAGGTTATATTTGTGCATCTTATAATAATGGTTAATGAT
Organism: Vicia faba; assembly: GCA_948472305.1. Classification (NCBI taxonomy): domain Eukaryota; kingdom Viridiplantae; phylum Streptophyta; class Magnoliopsida; order Fabales; family Fabaceae; genus Vicia; species Vicia faba. The sequence goes on along the minus strand of OX451741.1, from coordinate 1,329,375,779 downwards.
GTGAAGTTGCATGATATATCAATGTTGTTAAAATGCCTCTAATTATTGGCATATAATTTGTAGGCCTATGGCCAATGTTGCATTGTGTTGAGTTGTTGTTGAATTATTGTTGTTGTTGTTGTTACTACATTTATATTGTTGTCATATACATAGCATATCAAGTTGGGAGCTCATGCTCGGTAAGTTTGGATGGACTGGAAAGATATTAAGTTGAAGGCTTATGCCTTGTTGCTGCCTCTATTAATTTGCAAGATATTAAGTTGGGAGCCTAACGACGGTGTTGCAGAAATTGACACTCCACCTGAACTTTTGATAACAGACTTGCAAGATCCTATTGTTGGCATTGTGAATAGTACATATCCTGATTTCATTAATAATTACCATTCTAACGATTACCTCAAGGGTGGAGTAATTCTCGCTTCTACATTAGAAGTTATGGATGACATTAACGACCACATTCTTTCTTTAATGCCAGGTTGACATATTCTTCCATTTATCTGATTCTCTAATATATATTGACTTCTATTTGCTAATTTATTTATGTTCCCAAAACAAGAGACATACACGACTACTACAGTTCAAATACAAATGGTACGTCCGAAATTCATGACCCTAAAGTACTTGACATCCTAACACCGGAATTTCTTAGTTCCCTATGTACATCAGGTTTGCCTAACCATCACTTAAATTTAAAAGTTGGAACACCTGTTATGCTAATGCGAAACATAGACCAGTCTGAAGGTTTGTGTAACGACACAAGGATAATAATAACAAACATGGAAAACCATGTCCTTGAAGCTTCGATAATGTCGAGAAAGGGTTCTGGAAATTTGGTTTACATCCCTCAGATGGATATGTCACTGTCGCAGTCACCATGGCCATTTAAGTTAAATAGACGACAATTCCTAATTATTGTCTCATATGCCATGACAATTAACAAATCTTAAGGACAATCATTGGATAATGTAGGTCTCTACTTGACAAGAGATGTATTTACCCCTGGTCAAATTTATGTTGCACTATCAAGGGTAACAACAAAGCAAGGAATCAAAATATTGATACATGATGAACATGGAAAGTTCAAAGTAACAACTCCAAATGTTGTTTACTGGGAAGTTTTTGGTAGTATATGATTATTCAAAAATTAGTCCTGCTCTTTTGTTAGTCTGCATTATGTTGTTCTTGCTTTAGAGTGTGTAATACATGAGTTTTTAACCTCCCTATTTGATATATTTTGGAATTACTGTTAAGCCTCATCTGTATAAAAAATATATGTTGTTCCTTTTATGTTTCTAAACACACACCAACTTTGGTTGATTATTATACCATTTAATTTGGACTGTTTAGCATGACATTCTGTTTGCTATACATTTCTTTATCAACATGGCTAACCATCTGCATGCACCGAATGTTACAGTAAAACAAATTTTTTCAACACTCTATGTTTCATAGGAACCAAATGCTTATCATATCAGTATTACTGATACTGGTATAATCATTGTGACGATCGTCAATTTGTAGTATAACAAATAATTCACACTACTTTCTTTATGACTCATGACCCTGTCATACTATATCACTCAAAAACATCCTGTTGAACTCATGTTTTTATTTTTAGTATTATAACATCGACTATCTAAATTATTTAGCATAGTATGTATACCATATCAAAAACTGATTACTAAAATTTATATATATCATAACATCCAACATTAACTAAATACTTGACCTAAATCATATCAGTTGTTCAAACCTTACAAATTTAAAAACATGAAGTAAAAATAAACAAAATACACAAACAACTAATCCTTCTTTCCCATTACATATCCAACACAATCTGTTTCACTATCTCTTCTTTCCCGGCTCAACATAAACCAATATTTCATCAGCCGACAGATATCGAATCCAGAAATGCAGAATGTCTCCTTTCTTTAATTTTTCTTGTTTAGAAAACTCATAGCACCCAGTTGTGAGATACTTCTCGCCTTTATCATTATTCCTCACTTTCACTACACAATTTTCTGAGATACCTTTGTCCGAATCATATAAGACAATCGATCTGACCGGTCCACTTAGGCACTTCTTAATCACTTCACGCGGTAGTTGCTGCAAACCATATAGTTAAATTAGATGAGATTCAACCCTTAAAAATTACATATACCATTGCAACAATTAACTTCTATTACTTACCAACACATTCCTACTCATAACCTTAGCATTAGATACAACTCTGCTCCATGTTTCTTTGTTTTCTTCCACATATATTGGTGTAAATTTCCTGATTCAATCACCAAACCAAATATATTCAAAACTAATCTTAATATATTTTTTCCATACATCTTATCCAATATATTTTATCCTTCTAAAGATACTTGAAAACTTCAACATATACCATATTATTTACGCATTTTCAATACAATTAAACTTTTCGAACAAACCCACATCATAAAAAATAACACAACAATATGATTAGGTTCCGTTGTATTTGTATTCACTATAATTCTGCTAAAAAAACCCGGCGACAAAGGACTAAGAACTCTACACTTACTGAACTTCCAACCAAAAACCTACATAAACCATACTTGTATAACCTTATTATCAGGACTATACGTCAATAATATATACATAACATTTTGCAACATTATTATCATGACAACGATAATATATACAAAAATTAGTTATACAACAGGAAAAAACACCTACATTTAATAGTATCCATGCCTTTTTTAATATATTAGTTCTAAAAACAAAACTTACGCAGAGTTTGTTGTCCCTTTCACGCCTACTGAACTGTTATTAATCCCTTTCCCTTTTAACATTACATTTTGTTCCTGCTAGTTGGGGTTCATCATAACCTTTCCCTTTTGATGGAGAATCAAGACTTATTCTGGATAGAGAACAATTTTCTTTAAAACTAACGATATCCATCTTTATACCAGTTTTTTGGCGAAATTTACATGAAGATTCAACATATTTGTTATACTTTTTTTCCGATCTTTTGGCGTTGAACCTACAATGAATTCTCCTGCGTAGATCTGCAACAATATTCATCATGCAGAGATATTACTCATAACCTATATAACTTCTACCAAACACATTATGGATTCCATGAACAAAAAAACAATACTTGAACATCGATAGCTACATACTTACCCACATGCATGTTATTTTCCCCCACCATTCTTCATCTTCAACTGGAAGCTGAACCGAGCTTTTATTTGTACTACTATGTCGGGTTATGATAAGCTGCAATTTGTACTTTTGAGTAGAAGAGCTTTTTCCAGTATTTCTCACTGGAAATCCATTTTAACCCTATTACATAGAATGTTCCTTTTGTACTTCCATTCCTTCTTTGTCATCGGCCCAATGGCCCATTTAACACTCCATCTATTTTTTTTACAATAAATTATTCCCTAATATATACAAATGATACTTTTTTATATTATAAGTTTATATTATATCTTTTTAAACTAAATAAAAATTACAGTTTTTTGATTAATTTATAAAATAAATAGATCAATGGTCAAGATGTAATCAATATTAAAACAAAATTGAGCCCACTTATACATGTACTCTCATTCTCACACAGTGTGCACAAAACAAAGCCATGTTCAAAGCTAACCCTCCACTACTTAGGCGGTAGAGCGGCAAACAAAAAGTAAGTTATTAATTTACCGGGTGATATTTAGGTTATATCGTATCTTGTCCACATAGATTGATTATTGATTCGTTGTTCGACAATTTTATCGTTATTGAGTTTGAGGGTTGAATGGGTTGAAAGGAAAAGTATTAAAAGAAAATAAATCTATAAAAACGAAAAAGGAATAACTTATCAAGCATGCATATATACTACTTCTCAAATACTCAAACCTATCGACCTGTTATACTAAACCTACAATATTCATCAATGTCATCACATGTCACTCACAACCTTCATCCCATGCAATTTTAGGCTTTGATGGGCCAACACCATTGATCACGGTTATAGGAATAACTGGACCATTCTCGACGGCATCCCATATTTCTTCTCCTTGTTCTTCTAGATGTTCCTTCATGCATATTTTCCAGAATTCAAAATATTTACCACAAAATAGAGGAGGCTTGTTGTTACTACCACCATCTCTGAAAATGCGATTTTGATTTACAGAAGCCATTCTGGATCTTTTAGGAATAGATTACCTATAACCAGGCTCTGATACCAATTGTAAGTATGAAGTGCGCCTAAGAGGAGGGTGAATTAGGCACTTTAAATTTTTTCTGGTTTTTAGTGATGATGGATAATATTTTTATGCTTTATGGTGTGTTTATGAAAGAGTAAAATGCAGAAAAATAAAGAGACACGACGGATATATCCTGGTTCCCCATACAGTCCGAGAGTATTCCAGTACCCTTTCAACATGAAAGAGATTTCCTTGTAGTGGCAAACTTAAAACAAGAACTACCAAAACCAAGAACAATCCTCTTGGACCAAGAATAATCCTCTTGGATTTTCACTATGTCAACAATGAGAATAATCCTCTCAAGGTGACCTTACTTGTATCCAACAATCTTGGAAAAACAAGATTACAAAACCACTTAAACTTATTTTCAACAATCCTGAAAAATAAGAAAGTGTATAGCAATATTTGATTGATAGAGTTTGTAGTGAAATAATCACTTTGAGTAATTTTATCAATGAGTTGATCTTCTATTCCAATAACAATAATATACAATGACTCAAGACTATAGAATGCTCAATGTTTTCTGTTTAACAATATATGAAAATGTGCAGAAAAACTTTGTGTATGAAAGTAAAAAAAAACTTGAGTTTTAATATTTTAAAATTCAGAAACTATTGATTGGAAGAAGTACAAAATGATTTTGAAAATTCAGTATTTATATGTTCATAGCACCTCTTTGAAACAACATAAATTTTTGCAAATGAAACATGAACAATTTCCAAGATTCAATGAAAGGTTTCCATGAAATGGTGTTATGAAAAGGTATGTTCAAAGCTGTTGATTTTCAAAAACGTTCAGCATGCAATCAATTTCTTCCTTGTGTAAATCGATTGCACGGGTTTTAACAGCTAAAAAATTCAAATATTTTCAGTGAGCAATCGATTACACATGTGTGTAAGTCGATTTCACTTTATAACAATAGAAAAATTTGATAGAGAGCACTTGATTGCATAAACATGCAAATTGATTACACTTAGAAACATTAGTTAACACTTTGAAAACGCGAAGCATGCAATCGATTGCACCAACGTGCAAATCGATTGCACATAAGTGAAAATTGATTTTTTTTCTTAGAAAACCTGAGAAAAAGTTTGGACAAGATAAAACACTTCTTTTGATCATTGAGCATCTAAGACTTAAGTTCAAAGTAACTATTGTCATTATACCTTGTGAAATTTGATAATAACTTGAGACAAAGTCTTTTATCCAATGATGCTTTTAGCTTGATCAAAATCTTTGCCTTCTTGCCAATATAGTTTATCTTCATCAAAACAAAATGCATTGAGAATCATTTGAGAAGCTTGATGTTACATTCTCCCCCTTTTTGATGATGACAAACAATCTTTCTTGAAGCTTTGTTATTTCCGAAAAGAGACTTCTCCCCTAAGATGTATAACTCCCCCTTTTGTATGAGAAGATTGGAAACTCTTGAAATTGTTTATCTTGTTGAAGAGTACCCTAGAAGTTTAACACAGGAAATAAAAAAGCATAAAGTGCCACATCCTTCTCCCCCTTTGACATTATCAAAAAGAAGGGAAAGATGCAATAAAAATGGATAACATTGAAAACTTAACCAAAACATGCACTAATTAAACATAGTCATAGACATACATGTCATAGTAGAATAACAAATACATAGAAAGCTCAAAAGAAACAAACAAAACATAGCATAAAGTAACAAGGACATAACATAAAAACAGTAGAAATAACAAAAATTGGACAGAATTTTAAGGTTGATTCATGTCACAGTTGTTATAGAAGAAGGGTCCTTGATTGGGGAATTATTGTTGTAATAGAGGTTCTATGTATTGCGGTGGAGGTACAACAGGATTATTAGGGTCATATGGAGGTATGTTAAGGTGAGAGTAGAGGTAGGAAAATTGTTGGTTCACATCTGAGCGAAAATCATTAATCCGAGATATCGTGGAGTAATTGATGGCATTCCACTGGTGGTTGATGTTGGTGTTGATGGAAGCAAATTGTTGAGTCATAAAATCTATAACATCTTGATTACTTGGACAAGAGGGAGAATTAGGTGGAGGAGGTGCAACATCACCGCCTTCTTCCTCTTGATTGTTTCCTTCGTCACCAATCATATCTTCACCAATGTATGTGATTTTGTTTATTTCCGAATTGTAGTGAACTCCCATTCTCGAATCAACATTTTTGATTGAGATCTTGTGACCATTTGGATCCATATCAACTCTTTCAAAACTGGAAAAATCAATTCCAAATTCTTCCATAATTCTAGTAATAAAGTAAGCATATGGTAGGAATTTTGACTTTGCATCAAACCTTAGCATATGATTCATTATAAGCGGTGCCCAATTGATGCTTATACCTCTTTTCCTTGCGTATAGCAGTTGCATTTCAAAATCAGTCACAGTGCAGTGGTTTCTAGCCCGCAGAAACATAATTTAGACCATGAAATAGTGAAATAGCCTATCATCGATAAAAAAGTTACCTGCACTCCAAGAGTCTCTAGATGGAATGACTCCTCCTAGACCGCGAATTCTTTTAGCACAGAATTCAGCTTCATTCAATCTGCCAATGTTATAGTAAAAATCCTTTTTCTTGTAATCATCCCATGCTTTCTCTTCTAGATCATACAAAGAGCTCCCAATATGAGGGATATGTAGAATCTCACCAAGAATTTCAGGGGTTATAGAAATTCTTGTGCCCAACACATATGTAACAAACTGCCTTTGTAAGTAGCCATATTACTAAAGAACACTCTTACTAGATCCGGGTAGTATGGACCAAATGATGAAATCAATGGTTCCAATACATATGCAGTCAAATCACTCTGAAAAGTAAAGCATTCTTAAGGGAAAGATGATAGCATAACATATTTTGGAGTGGACACTATCTTCCTTTGAAAATCCCTTTTAAACCTTGTTTCTTGAAATTCAGTGAGAGTTGAGATTAATGGATTTTCTGCAAAAGATGAAGCAACTTTCTTCTTTCCTTTCTCTGTAGCTGACACTTTTTGTTTTTGTCTGGATGCCATGAGGAAGGTGTTTTTCTGAATTTAGGGTTTGGTAGATTTTGAGAAGTAGATATTTGATAAGATGAATTTGGATAGGATTTATGAGTGGATAGTAATGACTGGGTTTTAATATAGTCAATGATATTAAATTGATTTGTCAATAGTGGAAGTGAACTTGGGAATACGAGAGAGAGAGAGATAAATTAGACCAACATTAAAGCCTGTCAAAAAAAGCAATTAATAGCAGGTGTAATCGATTTTCATACAGGTGCAATCGATTTGCACACAAAACTGAACCAACATAAAATTGAAACGAACAATGTTTAATCGATTTTCACTATGGTGCAATCGATTTGCACTAAAAATAGAAAGGTCTGAAAATAAAACATAATGTGAGCAATCGATTTGCACAATGGTGCAATCGATTTGAATCAACAAAAAAAAAGACCAAAAACACATTTTTCTTAAATGTTAACAACACTTAACATATATAGCATTTAAAGGCATCATATAATCATGAATTTTTACATATAACTAAGTTAAGACAAGTATGTGAAAGCATAAAAAGGATAGAAAGCACCTTATACGTCGTGTTCATCAAGAATGCCAAGTTCTCGTCGAATCTTGTAAAATGGTTCTCTTGCCAAAGGTTTAGTGAAGATATCGGCAAGTTGATTATGAGTTTCTATAAATGTGACCTCGACATCTCCTTGAAGTACATGATCACGAAGAAAGTGATGTCGTATGTCGATGTGTTTGGTTCTTGAGTGCATGACCAGATTATTTGTAATGTTTATTGCACTTGTATAGTCGCACCGAAGAGGAATGCATCCTAGATCGAGTCTGTAGTTACGAAGTTGTTGCCTGAGCCACATAATTGAGCACAACTACTACCCGCTACAATATATTCTGCTCTGGTCGTGCTAAGAGCATCACATGCTTGTTTCTTGCAAGCCCATGATACTAATGCATTTCCAAGGATGTGACAAGTACCACTTGTGCTTTTTCTATCAGTTTTACAACCTGCATAATCCGCGCCAGAGTAACCAAATAAATTGCAAACACTAACTTTAGGATACCATAATCCAACATTTGTTATTCCTTTGATATACTTCATGATCCATTTTACCTCCATGATATGTGATTCCTTTGGATTTGCTTGAAATTGAGCACATAGACAAACACTGAACATTTTGTCAGGACGGCTTGCCGTCAAATATAATAAGGAGCCAATCATACCTCGACATTTTTTAATGTCAATGGAGACACCCGATTCATCTTGATCAGCGTATGTACCGGAACCCATTGGTGTAGTCATAACTTTACAATCATCCATGTCAAATATTTTTAACAATTCTTTGCAATACTTGGATTGGTTGATGAAAATTCCATCCTTTAATTGCTTGATTTGAAGTCCGAGAAAATAATTCATTTTACCCATCATGGAAATCTCAAATTCTCCTTGCATCATTGTTAAAAATTCTTCACACATTTCTTTGTTTGACGAGTCAAACATGATATCATCAACATAGACTTGAACTAGCAAAGTGTCACCTTTGATTTTCTTGATAAACAATGTCTTGTCAATTTTAACTTTTTTAAAGCCTTTTTCGCATAAGAAATTACTTAGTCGATCGTACCATGCCCTTGGTGCTTGTTTCAAACCATAGAGAGCTTTTCTCAATTTAAAAACATGAGATGGATTCTTGAAATCTTCGAACCCCGTGTGTTGCGTAACATAGACTTCTTCATTGATATATCCATTCAAGAATGCGCTTTTGACATCCATTTGGAAAAGCTGAAAATTTGATGAACAAGCATAGGCAAGTAAAAGGCGAATAGCTTATAACCTTGCAACCGGAGCGAAAGTTTCTTCAAAGTCGATTCCTTCTTCTTGATTGTAGCCTTGTGCTACCAATCTTGCTTTGTTCCGAACAATTATACCATTTTCGTCAAGTTTGTTCTTAAATACCCATCTTGTTCCAATGATGTGTTTGTTGCTTGGCCTAGGGACAAGTTCCCAAACTTGATTCCTTTCAAATTGATTTAACTCTTATTGCATAGCAATAACCCATTGGTCATCGCCTAATGCTTCATCAACTTTAGAGGGTTCGATTTGAGAGACAAATGCCATATTTAGACAAGCATCTTTAAGATTTAATCTTGTTATCACACCTTGACTTATATCACCGATGACTTTATCGATAGGATGATCTCTATGAGTCATCCACTCCTTTGGTAGATCATTAAAGTTTGATTCTTGTTGAATCGGTTGATCCTTATTGACATCTTTGGAAGTATTTTCTTGAGGAACTTCTTCATCATATTTTTCATCAAACTTACCAAGGTTATCTTTATCGTTGTTTAGGACAAAGCATTTACAACCGAAAATGTGAAAGAAGGCAATGTTTGGTTTCCTCCCTTTGAAAAGTTCATATGGAGTTTTCTTCAAGATTGGTCTTATGTTAACTCTATTGCTAACAAAACATTTTGTGCTCACCGCATCCGTCTAAAAATATTTTGGAAGATTTGAATCACTAAGCATCATTCTTGCAAGATCTACAAGAGACCTATTCTTTATTTCCACCACTCCATTTTGTTGAGGAGTCCTTGGTGCCGAGAAGTTGTGAGATATTCCATGTTCTCCATAAAATTCTTCAAAGAGAGCATTTTGAAATTCTCCCCCATGATCACTTCTTATGGAGGAAATTGTTAGAGATTTCTCATTTTGAATTTGTTAAGAATAATTATTAAAAGCCTTGAATGCATCACTTTTCCACACTAAAAAGAATGTCCAAGTATATCTAGAGAAATTGTCAACAATAACCAAAGCATATACGTTACCTCCGAAACTTCTTGTTCTTGATGGACCAAATAAGTACATATACAACAATTATAGTGGTCTTGCTGGAAGACAACATCTGGAGATGCTTCATTTCTACCTTGAAGCCATGAAGGATCAATTGGAGTTCCACTTTCTTAGAAAATTGCAATGTAATTCAGAATGATACGAGGGTGATCTCCTGAGTTGAAAAGTGGAAAGTCAGCAATTGGAATTCTTGTTTTGGTAACGGTTGCTGATACGTAAGGGGTAGATTCCACCAGCAGTTTATCAATGAGCTTTCTCTTCACCAGATTCTTTTCTGTCAGAGCTTTCCCACACGTAGGCTCTAGTGACTCCATTGCCTTCAAAACCCAGTAACCTCCTGATGGGATTTTCAGTGATTGAAATTTACTTACACATTAAAAACGAGAGAATAACCTTTGGAGATGCAATGGCGTGAATCCAAAATTCCTTTACAAGATGTGGAAATACAGGGCCAACAAGACGATAAAAGTAATTTCCCCATCCTTGAAATTCCATTGCAGGAAGAAGGTCAAACCCATTTTCCTTTAGGTTTTCAAAGTCCACCATCAATTCACTGATTACTTCTAAATTGTCAACAGGAATAAGACTGGTTTTTTTAGGGATGATGTATTGTTCAGCTTGAGTGCTTCCGGAAGGAGTAGAAGATGAAGCCATTAGAGCACTTAGGTTGAGATGAAAGAAAATGGGTTAAAGAAAATACACAGAGACGGTTTTGAAATTTGAAAGAGAAGGTAAAAAGTGAGAACGGGGTTTTACAAAAGTATTTATAGGTAAACTTTTGAGAAAAAGGGTTTTGAAATAAAAATTGTAAATAGAATTTAAGACAAAAAAAATTAATATAAATTTTTTTTAATCATTACTAGCATTTAATGACATTGACAATGAGGGGAAAGCGTGATATTTTGAACAAATCATAACAATTACCTAGGAACGACGTCAATAGCATAGCACGCGTGAACTTTCAGAAATACAACACGTGTTCATCTCCTGAAGGTTGCATGAGACAGTTGTTTGATATAATGAACTGCTGAACTATACTTGTAATGAAACGTTAGAACATTTCAAAACTTTATATATAGTTTCTGATGTAACTTCTCTTCTAAGTTTTGAAGAGTTGTTAATCAGAACATTCATTTCAGAACATTCTGAAAGTAATCACAGAAGATAAATACAATTTCATTCAGGACAAAATTCCATACTAATATTTTTCAGAATGAATTTAAATCTATCTTCAGAAAGGGGTTTGGTAAAAATATCAGCCCATTGATGGTCTGTGTTTACAAAGTTTAAATTTAATATTCCTTTCTGAATGTAGTCCCTTATAAAATGATATTTAATTTCTATGTGTTTTGCTTTAGAATGCAAAATGGGATTTTTAGAAAGACAAATTGCAAAGGTATTATAACAGAAGATAGGAATCTTACTTTCATAGAGATTAAAATCTTCTAGATGACTTTTCATCCAGATCATCTGAGAGCTACATCCAGCAGAAGATATATACTCAGCTTCTGTTGTTGAAAGTGCAATGGTAGCTTGCTTCTTGTTGTACCACGAGATAAGGTTGTCACCCAGAAACTGACAGCTTCCAGAGGTGCTCTTTTATTCAATTCTATCTCCAGCAAAGTCAGTATCACAATAACCTACTAGTCTGAATTCTTTTTATCTTCTGTAACACAGACCCAGATTAGTAGTACCTTTTTATCTTCGCTTAACAATAATTAAGTGAGATTCTCTAGGATCTGATTAGAATCTAGCACATAAATATACGCTGAATAATGTATCAGGTCTAGATGCAGTCAGATAAAGAAGGGATCCAATCATACCTCTATAGAGTTTCTGATCTACCTTCATACTTACCTCATCTTTTCCCAGAATGCATGTAGGATGCGTTGGTGTCTTTGCATCTTTAATTTCTGACATCTGGAATTTCATTAGAAGTTCTTTAATATACTTCGTCTGATGTATGTAAGTACCTTCTGGAGTCTGGTTTATTTGTATTCCTAGAAAGAACTTTAATTCTCCCATCATGCTCATCTCAAATTCAGCCTACATAGTCTCAGCAAATTCTTTTCCAAGAGAGATATTAGAGGTTCCAAAAATAATATCATCAACATAAATTTGACAAATTAAAATTTGATTTTTAAATGTTTTTCTGAATAAAGTTGTGTCCACTTTCCCTCTGGTAAAATCCTTTTCTAAAAGAAAATTACTCAAACGTTCATACCAAGCTCTGGGAGCTTGTTTCAGACCGTATAAATAATTTTTTAGTTTAAAAACATGTTCTGGATATTTTGAGTCATTAAAGCCCGGAGGTTGATGGACATAAACTTCTTCTTCTATATAACCATTTAAAAATGCACTTTTAACATCCATTTGATATAATGAAATGTTATTTTGAACAACAAAAGAAATTAATAATCTAATTGATTATAACCTGGCGACTGGGGCAAAGGTTTCATTATAATCAATTCCTTCTTGTTCACTATAACCCTGTGCAACCAGTCGTGCTTTGTACTCTATAGCCTTTACTCTAGAGCCTTTTGAGCGTTCAGAATATCCAAACACAAAACAATTTTGTGCCTTAGAATCAAACTTGTTCAGATTATCTTTAGTATTCAGAATATAGCAAGTACATCCAAAAGGATGAAAATATGAAATGTTGGGTTTTCAATTTTTCCACAATTCATAGGGAGTCTTTTCAAGAATAGGTCTTATAGATATTCTATTCTGAATATAACATGATGTGTTCAATGCTTCTGCCCATAAGTGCTTATCCATATTTGTTTCATTAATCATGGTTCTGGCCATTTCTTGTAAAGTTCTATTCTTTCATTCTACAACTCCATTTTGTTGGGGAGTTCTAGGACAAGAGAAATTATGAAAAATACCATTTTCCTTAAAATATTTTTCAAAATAATGGTTTTCAAATTCTCCTCCATGATCACTTCTAACTTTTATAGTTCTAAAATATTTTTCATTTTGCACTTGGTTACAGAATTCAATGAACACAGAATGTGACTCATCCTTGTGTTTTAAAAACTTAACCCATGTCCATCTGCTGTAGTCATCAACAATGACCAATCCATACTTCTTGCTTCTGATGGATGCAGTTTTAACTGGCCCAAAAAGATCAATGTGAAGTAGTTCTAATGGCCTAGAGGAAGAAACAACATTTTTTGATTTAAAAGAAGGTTTTGAAAATTTTCCTTTTTGACATGCTTCGCACAGAGCTTCTAAGTTGAACTTCAGATTGGGAAGTCCTCTGACTAAATTCAGTTTATTTATTTGAGAGATTTTTCTCATGCTGATATGTCCCAATCTTCTATGCCACACCCATTGCTCATCGCTAACAGACAAAAGGCGTTTTACATTCTGAGTTTTAAGATCTGACAAATCAATTTTATAGATGTTGTTCTTTCTCTTTCCAGAAAAGAGGATTGTTCCATCTTTTTGACTAACAGCTCTACATGAATTTTGATTAAAGATAATGTCATAACCGTTGTCACTTAATTGACTTATGGACAACAAGTTATGCGCTAATCCTTCTACTAACAGAACATTAGAGATAGTAGGAAGGTTACCGTTTCCAATGGTTCCAGAACCAATAATCTTTCCTTTCTGATTTCCTCCAAAGTTGACGTCTCCTCCAGATTTAAATTCAAGGTTTTGGAACATAGACTTTCTTCCCGTCATGTGTCGTGAGCATCCAGAGTCCAGGTACCATGACTGGTGTTTCAACTGAGCTGTTAAGGACATCTGCAACATATATTATTTTCTCCTTAGGTACCCATATCTTTTTGGGTCCTTTTTGGTTAGAGTTTCTAAAGTTCTGTTTGAACTTTGGATTAGGATAAAAAATTTCAGAGTGAGATGTGTATTTAATATCATGTGTGTGCCCAAAACTAAATTGTTTGTTCAGAGGTTTATATGTGAAAGCCATCTTAACAACAGGTTTTGGTATATATTTTTCCTTCCCTTTGGGAGTTTCATATCAAATTCCTCTTCTGTTGTTTCCACTAACTCCGTAGATCATTGAAGCCACTTTGCTTCTATCTATGCTTTTAGCAAGAAAAAAGTTTGAAAACTAGAGTCATATTCTTTAAGAATATCTCTTGAACTTGACGTAGAATCTGAACTAGAAATTTTTTGAACTTTTTGAATTTCCTCTTTGAGTTTAAAATAATTTTCTTTAAGTTTAGAGTTTTCTGTTTCAAGTTTCTCAAGATCAGATGCAAGAATCTTTTTGAGTTTCTTGTATTTGATTTTGAGTTGACTGTATTTTTTAAGAAGTTCTGATAAACTTTATGCAATTTCATCTCTATTAAATTCAGAGAATACCTCTTTTGGTTCTGACTCACAGTTTGAGTCATTTGCTGTGGTAGCCATAAGAACTAGGTTGGCGTTCTCATCTTCTGAGTCAGATTCATCTTCAAAAGATTCTGAATCGTCCCAGGTGGCCATGATGCCTTTTTTTCTACCAAACTTTTTCTTTGGTCTTTCTCTTTGTAGTTTTGGACAATCACTCTTGTAGTGTCCTGGTTCTTTACATTCATAGCAGATTATATCTCTTCTGTTTGACTTCTTATGTCCAGAAGATTCTGGTTTATCTTCTGAACTCTTGTAGTTCCTGAACTTCTTTTGTCTGTGCTTCCACATCTGGTTGATCCTTCTGGAGAGCAAAGATAGTTCATCTTCTTCTGATGCAGATTCTTCAGAGTTTCCTTCTTCTGCCTGAAAAGCGTTAGTTTCACATTTTTTTAATATATTTAAGGGCAACAGACTTACCTTTATTCTGAGGCTCATGTTCATCAAGTTCTATCTCACGACTTCTTAAAGTGCTGATGAGTTCTTCAAGAGACACATTGTTCAAATCTTTTGATACTTTGAATGCAGTAACCATAGGTGCCCATCTTCTGGGTAGACTTCTGATAATCTTCTTAACGTGGTATGCCTTGGTGTATCCTTTGTTCAGAACTCTCAGGCCAACGATCAGAGTTTGGAACCTTGAGAACATAGCTTCTATAGATTCACTTTCTTCCATTTTGAAGGCTTCATACTTCTGGATGAGAGCCAGAGCTTTAGTCTCTTTTACTTGAGCATTTCCTTCATGAGTCATTTTGAGAGACTCAAACATGTCATGTGCTGTATCTCTATTTGTGATCTTCTCATATTACATTTTAGAGATAGCGTTAAGAAAGATATTTATAACTCTGTGGTGATTTTTGAAATCTGCTTTTTGTTGTCTATCCATATTCTTTCTATCAATCTTGTTTCCTTCCGAGTCTATAGGATGTGTGTAACCATCTAAGACCATATCCCATAAATCAGCATCATGACCTAGAAAGAAACTTTCTAGTCTATGTTTCCAATATTCAAAATCTTCTCCATCAAACACGAGAGGTTTGGTGTAGTTATTGTTGTTTTATTCAGTTGCCATAGTGTTTTCCTTCTGGATCTTTTTCTGACACTGTTAAGTGTTTGCGCTCAGAGTCAATCTCTTATACCAATTGAAGGGTGAGAAAATACTTAGAAGGGGGGTTGAATAAGTTTTTCCTTTTTCTTTTTCTTACTAGCTCAACAATTATGGAAAGACACAGTTATTTTTATCCTGGTTCGTTTGAACTCAAACTACTCCAGTCCACCCGCCAAGGTGATTTCGCCTTTCTCAACAAGGACTTAATTCACTATAATCAAACAGATTACAATCACACAACCAAACTGTTGTGACTAACAATACAAAGCATAAGTAAACTTACAAGTGACTAACACCACTAAGACTCAAACTAGTCCTAGCCTTCTCGAGAAATCTGACCAAGCTTGGTCTCTCAAGGAACAAATACAATAATTAAATCTTTACAATAGTGAAACAAGCTTGGTCTTGAGAAATCTATATCACAAACTGTGATTTATCACTAAGATAAGTTTTGCACTTGAGAAAATAACAAAGTGTTTGTAAGAAAATAATTTGTGAGCAGCAAAATAATTTTTCACGTTGGTTGTTTTTCTTGGTTGGTGGTAGTTGGCTTGCAATAAATGATCTTCTATTTATAGCATGAGGAAAACGACTATTATTGCCTTCAAAAGTGAGGAACAATTAATGTTTGCATGTTAGCTTGCATCATTGTTCTTTTCAATGAACTAGCATAGAGACACTTGAGTGCTTTAGCCGTCTTTGAATTAAATGAACAAACGGCACTGTCAGAGCTTGTTTTCTGAAAATTGACAAGACTGTTTGCTTCTTTAATCTTTCAGAACTTGCTTCAGATCTTGCGTCAGAATTTGCTTGCAAATAACTTCTCATCAGAGCTTGCTTGCAAAATACTTCTGAACAGAGTTTGCATGGAAACTTGCTAAGATTAGAGGATGCTTTTAATTGCTTCTTATGAGAGCCAGCGTCATAACTTGCACTAAATAAGTAGTTCTTTCATCAAAGAACTTCTTCATTTTTATCCAGCTCAGCACGTAAAATGATTTTCACCTTAGAAAATACTTCAGTCAGAACATTATCTGAAACAAAGAAATATCCTCATTAGAGTATCAATTATACAAAATATATTTTATTGTTATCATCAAAACTCTGAGATATGATCAAAACCAAACTTGTTCTAACAATCTCCCCCTTTTTGATTATGACAAAAATATTCAGGTTTTGAAAAAAATTGAACAAAGAGATAAGAATCTCCCCCTGAAATAAATATTTCTTTTTTTGAAAAAAATAGATGTATAAGAAAAACTTCCTGAGATTTTTCTTCAGAGCTTTGAGATTTTTCTTTAAGGATTTCTTCAGCAAGTCTTTTGAAGATGATGTTCAGATGATTAAATTTCCAGAGTTTAGTGATACCTGCAAAATTCTTTAAACAGAGAAAGAAATCTTTGTATTTTGTTAGTAATGTTTGAGACTTAGTCCCATAACTGTTAATCAAAGATTAGATCAAAATACTCATTTTCTCCCCCTTTTTGTCATAATCAAAAAGTATAAAAAGAATTAAAGAGCGTAAAAGGTTTTAATAAAAAGATTCAGAGGTACAAAACAAAACAAAAAACTAGAAACAAAATGACACTTAAGATTTTCTAGAAACAAGAGACAAAAGAAGATTCTTGATTTCAGATGAAGATTCCTCTTGCTTCATCATCCAGTTTCTGATTTCCTTGTTTGTGTCATCCTGCTTGTCCAAGCGCTCATGAATAGCTTCATTTTCCTTCTTAAGCTCATTCAGAGTATCCATAACCAATGAAGTAGGAGAAGAAGATGAAGTAGCTTCAACAGATATAACCTTTGGTGTAGAAGCAGCTGAGTCATAATGAACAACATTTGAGAGAAGAGTGCTCAGATCAACCATAAGAGTTGGTTCACCTTCTGGTGCAGCTTTAGCAGAAGGTTGATTAAACAAAATTATTTCTAGAGGATTTGAATCTTCAGAGGCATCTTCAGACTCATCTTCTGAAATGTCCATTTGATCAGCAGGAGCATTGACAATCATCAACTTAGACTTCTTGTCCCAAGTATCAACAACTTCTAATTGGAAGGCATGCAGATGTTTGGAGAAATTCTCAAGCACCTGAGAATGACACATGTCTTGCAATTTCAGTGATTCATCATCTAATGTTCGTCTGAACATTTCCCACAAAAGATTTGTTGCTGGTGGGTTCACGTTGTTGGTGCAGTCTGCCTTCAGCAGGTCTATCCAAGCATGTACTTCTGTTATAAAATTCTGAAAACATACATTTACATCTGGCTGGACAGGTTTGGGAACACCCTTTTTGTAGGTTTTATTTTCAGAAATTGTAGGGATTCAAAATCAACTACAATTTTCAGAAAGTCAGTGGGTTCAGGAGTTTCTAATTGTTTAGGTGTTTCTGTTTGGTCAGGATTTTCAGATGGTTCAGTTGTTTCAGATGGTTCAAGAGTTTCAGATGGTTCATGAAATGGATTAAGGGTATGTTCTGGAGATTGAGGAGGTGAAAGCGTTGGTGAGTTAGGTGTTGGAAGTTCTGGAGATATGGGTGGTGTGACGTCAGGAGAAATGATGATGGTGTTTTTAGCAGAGGGGGTAGGATTTTGTGGTTGAGTTCTGTTATGAGCAAAGATATTCTCAAAGGGTAGGGTGAAAGGTGGCTTTTGCATGGCCAGAGGTACGCTTATTCCAGGTGTTCTCCAAGATCCATCATACCATTCAGAAGGTCTTGGTGATAAAGGTCTGGGAGGTGTTTGAGAAAAGTTTTCAGCAGGATTATTTTGTGAGATATGTGTTTGAGATGGTTGTGTTTGGGTTTCAAGAGAGTCATCATAGTTAAAATCACTTAAGTCTGATAAAACTTGATCTATTAGAGGGTTTGTAGAAAGAGGTTCATAGGAAATGGTTAAATTTATGTCTACATCTATGTCACCTAATTTTTGAGGTTCAACAGATGTAGATATATGTACAAAATCATAAACAGAAATAGTCTCAGAAGGTGTACCTGATATCTTCTTCTTCTTCTAGGGTCTAGCAGAGGGTCCTTCAACTGCTTTCCTTTTCATTGGCTGCTGGAAGACAACATCTGGAGTTGCTTCATTTCTACCTTGAAGCCATGCAGGATCAATTGGAGTTCCACATTCTTTTCAAATTGCAATGTAATGCAGAATGATACGAGGGTGATCTCCTGAGTTGAAAAGTGGAAAGTCAGCAATTGGAATTCTTCTTCTGGTAACAGATGCTGATACGTAAGGGGTAGGTTCCACCGGCCGTTTATCAATGAGCTTTCTCTTCACCAGATTCTTTTTTGTCAGAGCTTTCCCACACGTAGGCTCTAACTCCCCCAACAGGTTTGCTTCGTCCGAATGTGCAATCAGACTATTCTCTGTCAGAATGTATGAAATCAACCTTCCCATTGGAATCCAGTTCCTTTTGGATTTAGGGTTCTTCATTCTTTCTGCTTCCCTTGTTTCCTTGACATGTGTCCAGAGGTGATCAAACAGAAGGTAGGGTAAATCAATCTTTACATTCGTTCCCAGACAGAACAGAAGGTATTGCTGGTAAGCATTTATATAGTCAGGAGAACTTGTTTCCTTTCTATGATGAATCCAGCCATGGATGATTCTAGCCTATATCTTGTACTGATTCTTCAAGTCTCTGACTTTTGTTGAAGCTTTCCCGGTTGTAAAAATTTCAGCATGAACTCTTGACATATTCGTTTTACCATTTATGATTCCAGTGACTCATTGCCTTAAAAACCCAGTAACCTCCTGATGAGATTTTCAGTGATTGAAATTTCCTTACCCATTACAAACGAGAGAATAACCTTTGGAGAAGCAATGGCGTGAATCCAAAATTCCTTTACAAGATGTGGAAATACAGGACCAACAAGACGATCAAATTAATTTCCCCATCCTTGAAATTCCACTGCAGGAAGAAGGTCAAACCCATTTGCCTTTAGGTTTTCAAAGTCCACCATTAATTCACTGATTACTTCTAAACTTTTAATAGGAATAAGAGTGGTTCTTTCAGGGATGATGTACTGTTCAGCTTGAGTGCTTCCAGAAGGAGTAGAAGATGAAGCCATTAGAGCACTTAGGTTGAGATGAAAGAAAATGGGTTCAGAAAATACACAGAGACGGTTTTGAAATTTGAAAGAGAAGGTAAAAAGTGAGAAAGGGGTTTTACAAAAGTATTTATAGGTAAACTTTTGAGAAAAGGGTTTTGAAATAAAAACTATAAAAAGAATTTAAGACAAAAAAAAATTAATTAAATTTTTTTTAATCATTACTAGCATTTAATGACATTGACAATGAGGGGAAAGCGTGAGATTTTGAACAAATCATAACAGTTACCTAGGAACGGCGTCAATAGCATAGCACGCGTGACATTTCAGAAATATAACACGTGTTCATCTCCTGAAGGTTGCATGAGACATTTGTTAGATATAATGAACTGCTGAACTATACTTATAATGAAACGTTAGAACATTTTTGAACTTTATATATAGTTTCTGATGTAACTTCTCTTCTAACTTATGAAGAGTTGTTAATCAGAACTTTTATTTCAGAACATTCTGAAAGCAATCACAGAAGATAAATACAATTTCATTCAGGACAAAATTCCATACTAATATTTTTCAGAATGAATTTAAATCTATCTTCAGAAAGGGGTTTGGTAAAAATATCAGCCCATTGTTGGTGTGTGTTTACAAAGTTTAAATTTAAAATTCCTTTCTGAATGTAGTCCCTTATAAAATGATATTTAATTTCTATGTGTTTTGCTTTAGAATGCAAAATGAGATTTTTAGAAAGACAAATTGCAGAGGTATTGTCACAGAAAATATGAATCTTACTTTCATAGAGATTAAAATCTTCTAGCTGACTTTTTATCTTGATCATCTGAGAGCTACATCCATCAGCAGATATATACTCAGCTTCTATTGTTGAAAGTGTAATGGTAGCTTGCTTCTTGCTGTACCACGAGATAAGGTTGTCACCCAGAAACTGACAGCTTCCAGAGATACCCTTTCGTTCAATTCTATCTCAAGCAAAGTCAGCATCACAATAACCTACTAGTCTGAATTCTTTTGATCTTCTGTAACACAGACCCAGATTAGTAGTACCTTTCAGATACCTCAGAATTCGCTTAACAACAGTTAAGTGAGATTCTCTAGGATCTGATTGGAATCTAGCACATAAACATACGTTGAATAATATATTAGTTCTAGATGCAGTTAGATAGAGAAGGGATCCAATCATACCTCTGTAAAGTTTTTGATCTACCTTCATACTTACCTCATCTTTTCCTAGAATGCATGTAGTATACATTGGTGTCTTTGCATCTTTACTTTCTGACATCTGGAATTTCTTCAGAAGTTCTTTAACATACTTCGTCTAATGTATGTAAGTACCTTCTGGAGTCTGGTTTATTTGTATTCCCAGAAAGAACTTTAATTCTCCCATCATGCTCATCTCAAATCCAGCCTGCATAGTCTCAGCAAATTCTTTTCCAAGAGAGATATTAGAGGTTCCAAAAATAATATCATCAACATAAATTTGACAAATTAAAATGTCATTTTTAAATGTTTTTCTGAATAAAGTTGTGTCCACTTTCCCTCTAGTAAAATCCTTTTCTAAAATTAAATTACTCAAACGTTCATACCAAGCTCTGGGAGCTTGTTTCAGACTGTATAAAGACTTTTAGTTTAAAAACATGTTATGGATATTTTGAGTCATTAAAGCCCAGAGGTTGATGGACATAAACTTCTTCTTCTATATAACCATTTAAAAATGCACTTTTAACATCCATTTGATATATTGAAATGTTATTTTGAACAACAAAAGAGATTAATAATCTAATTGATTCTAACCGGGCAACTGGGGAAAAGGTTTCATTATAATCAATTCCTTCTTGTTGACTATAACCTTGTGCAACCAGTCGTGCTTTGTTTCTGACCACTTCTCCTTTCTCATTTAATTTGTTTCTGAATACCCATTTAGTTCCTATAATATTGAATCCTTTAGGTCTTAGAACTAGATCCCACACATCGTTTCTGTAAAATTGATTGAGTTCATCTTGCATAGCTAGGATCCAATCATTGTCTTCCAGAGCTTCATCAATAGAGGTTGGTTCAATCAGAGATACCAATCCAAACAATGATTCTTCATTGATTCTGAGGAAGGATCTTGTTTTTATGGGATCTTCTTTCTTTCCAATAATCACGTCTTCTTTATGAGCTGAAGAGATTTTGGGAAACCTTTTGAGAGGGTTGTTCAGAGATTCTGAGATTATCCAGAGCATTATCAAGAGGAGGATCTTCTGAGTTGTCCTTTGCTTCTGAATTTCAGAATTTGAGAGAAGATCTTTTGTACCTACAGAAATATCAATCTGCTTTGGCTGTTGCTGGCCAAGTGTTGCACCCCAAAATTTGTTCTCTCATTTCTCAAGGGGTCACCCTGGATCCTCAAGTGTTCCTTCATCAAGTCTCCAGGCCTTGAATTACCAAAATTTCCAAGCAAACCATTCACAAGGGTAAACCGGTCATTTGCATGCTGAAAAAGTCTGACTTTGACTTTTGGATCAAAATCAAATCAGAAAAATCATATTTCATCAAGACATGTTGGAATATGAAGTTTGCTTCATCAAGAGTTTCAAAAGTCAAATCTTACTTTGGAAGAATCAAATTCTAAAGACTTAGAAATTTTTCTAAGTATTTAAGAAACATAACAATTTCAGAACTTTCAAGCCATTGTTCACAGTCAGCAAATTCTGGATGTTCTCAAGACAGAGTTTAGTTAGAACTTCTGAGCCAGTGTTCATAACGGTCCATTCAGAGTTTGTAGAGTTTAAGTCAAAGAAGGTAACAAAGCATGTTGTAAGTATACTGGAAGTTCTGAAGGATCCCTTAGAACATGCTAAGACAGAAGATAAGAGGATCATAAGATGAGATGCCACGCTGAAGCAGAACTTCTAATCCAGAGTCAATCAAGGATCCATAATATCACACGGGAACTCATTTAATACTCACAAACCGCCTCTGAGTCTTTATCCAAGGGAGTCTTTCCACGTGTACCCCTACTGTCTTGGGAAGACAAATTTCTGTGAAAAAGTATACTAGGCCAATGCGATGTCTATACTAAGACAAATACATGTTGCCTCTGATTCTTGCTTCTGATATTTCATGAAATTTGTCATAACTATTATGCATGCACCTTCTATTCTGTAAATGACTAAGCTGCAGATGTTCTGACTGGCCAGGAGAGAGGTAAAGTTCTGACAATGGTGTTAGAACTTCTGAAAACTTCTAAATTTCCAGAAGGTCCATAACTTCTGAATTTCCATATTTTTCTAACATGTTTCTATTTGTGCAGCAAGTTAACGTCAGAACTTCTGACCTCTTCTATTTTGTGTTGGTTATGTTTTCTTCTCTTTTATTTTTACCATCATATTATATTTTATTTCTAATCAAAAACAAAAACATCAAAAATATTTTACATTTGCATGATATATTTTCTTTTAATATAAAAAAGACAAAAATATTTTCTTAAGCAAAAGTTATTTTCTTTTTAAACAGACAAACATTTTAGGTTTCCTGTACATTCTTATCTATTTCAATATGGTTGTAATAAGTAACCTAAAATTTTAACTTGCAACCCCCATTCATAAATATGTACCCCCATCCCCTTAAATATTGTAATAGTGTAGAACTTTACATTTCTGCACTATTATTGCTTTCAATATATGCTAGTAATTAGGGTATATGACAAGATATAAAAATTGACAAATAGATCACCCTAATCAAAGACAAAATATGCATGCAATCAAACACACTCGCACACTTACACCCTTAGGGTAATTCCACTTGTTTCCTTACAAAAGTGGCCATGTTATGCATGTGGGATGTCTTAGCACAAACGAATTGAAAAAGATCATAGTCCCTCGATGACGCTATCAAAAGTTGCCTTTCAAAATGATCTTAGTCCCTACAGAAAAGTGCTAAGTCATTTTACAACATTGCTATCATGGTCATACGATGACCCAACGCTCGTCCCTTCACATCCAACGGTGAGGCTTCTTATCAAATCAATGGTAAGATAGCAACATCTAAAGGAGGAGGAAAAGCACATCTAAAACCTTTTGAGTAGGTAGATTACTTTTAGTTACTTGCTCAATTTCAAAACAAACATCCTTGCTATTTTTAAAACAATCACATACACTTTCCAAAACATCTTCAAAACACTTTCCAAACACTTTCCAAACATTGAAATATTTTCAAAAGCTCCACACTTTTCATACATTCTTACGAACGGGAATCATTGCAAAGTTCTCCTAAACGATGGCACCTTTTCAAAGAACTTTCAAAAACCACACAAAAGCACAATTTTCAAACCAAAGCAAGTGATCTAACAAGTAACTAAGAGCCCATGGAAAACCGTGGATGGAAATGGTTCTAATACCTTCCCTTTTCATAATCTACCCCCCGAACTCAAGAAAACATCTCGAAAGGTCTTTCTTGTGCTTTTTCACCTTTCCTTATTGGATAAAAGAAAATTCGGTGGCGACTCTTGCTAAACCGTGACATTTGCAAATACAATCGCAAAACCCTCAAGTCAATTCTCCCACCGTATCACAGAACTGGCGACTCTGCTGGGGAAATGTTTATTGCCAATTGTGGGGTTACTTTAAGGTTAGATCATATTTACTTGCTTATATTGTTTGATTTGCTTGCTTTATATTTTGGTTCCTTGTTTGGGTTACTGTTAAAAAATCCTACACCCGGATTTGGGGACACCTTTTAGGTAAGTAGTAATAAACTGTGAGGGAACTGTGCGGCGTATACTGACACGGTTGAAGCAGTAGCTACGTTGATGTGACACTTTGGTCGGTACCGGTAACCCTTGAGTCAATCAAGGAGAGTACGGGGCCGCCGTGTGGTGTCATAAAGCATCAACTGACCTTAGAACCTCACTTGACCAACTTGGCCATTAGGACGTAGCGAGATGACCGGCTTTGGTGCAGTCCAAAGTTGGTTGATACTCGATGCTACACTCATTGAGGTTGGACTCTTGAGTTTTGTTTGGTTGTGAGTCAATCGCTTATCGAACGAAACTTGGGGGAAAGATCAGTGATATTGAGATCCCTTAGAACCCGGTTACTTTTAACTAGGACAGGTTGATCCAACTAAAACTTCAAGAGGGTACTTATTTGAAACCCCATGCAAGCCTAAACCGAGGACTTGTTTGCTTTGTATATGCACTTGTACATAAACATCATAAACATCATAAACATCATAAATATCCCTAACCATTTCAAGGATTTTTTGGATTTATCTTTGTTCTGTTTTGTAGGACATGCCCTCCGCTCGTAGGAACACTATCCAAGTCAGTCTTGTGACGATACCTCCACAACTCAAGGATTTAGTATCAAGGGTCCCTGAAGATTCCCCGTTCACCAAAAGACATGGACGACTCCTTAGTTTGGTTACCTAAAGTATTTAAGAAGAGATGATAAAGGTGCTTGTCCAATTCTTCGACCCTTTGCATCATTGCTTCACCTTTCCTGATTACCAACTTGTGCGCACTTTGTAGGAATTTTCTCAACTCGTAGGGATCCCTATTCTCAATCAGTTACCTTTCAACGGTATCGAAAGAGACCCCAAACCTGAGGAAATTGCTCGAGCTCTACATTTGCAACCATCTAACATAGTAGCAAATTGGGTAACAAGGAGTGGTGTTAAAGGGTTACTAGCAAAGTTTTTGTTGGAGAAGGCTCAAGAGTGTTGGAATATTTTGGTTCTACAAGCCTTTGAGGAAGTTCTGGTTTTTCTCATCTATGGATTGGTAATATTTCCAAATCCTGACCAATTTATAGATGTGAATGCAATTAAAGTTTTCATATCTCGTAATCCAGTGCCTACGTTTCTTGGAGACATATTGCGTTCTCTTCACGTTCGCACTTTGAAGAAAAGGGGGGCTTTGATGTGTTGCACGCCTCTGTTGGCTAGGTGGTTTATTTCGCACCTACCTCGATCAGTGGTAAAGAATGAACAAATTATGAGATGGTCTAAAAGATTGATGTCACTTTCACATGCTGATATCCGTTGGTATTATCGCTCCTTAGAAGATATTACCATTATTGACCGCTGTGGGGAATTCCCTAATGTCCCTCTACTTGGCATTAGGGGAGGAATTACTTATAACCCGTGTTTAGCTTTGCGACAATTTGGGTACACTAGATTAGATGGCCCTCATGAGGTACTCATCCAAGGAATTGCATTTGACTAGAAAAGCGACACCCAAGGTTACCGCCAAAGATTTATACGAGCTTGGGGTATGGTTAACAAAGTTAATAGCAAGACATTAGGGCATAAGAATTCCATTCCTTTGGAGCCTTATCTTAAATGGGTGAGGGCCCGCGCTCAAAATCTCAAAATGCCTTATGAAGCCGTCTTACCTATTGTCATGGAGCCATTAATCGAGGGAGGTATTCCACATACGATCCTCTATCCTGATATGCCTACTTCTCTTGAAGATTTGCAAAACGCTTGGATTCAGTTAAAAGGAGAGCGAGACACCTTCGAAGCTAAGTTCTGTGAAAGCGAGAAGAAGATATTGGAGCTTACAAGGGAACTTCATGAAGAAAGGAGCTTAAACACCTACATTGCACCAAAGAAGATGCGCACAACTTTTCTATCTTGGGAGTTTACTTTATGCTTATTTCTGTTATTGTAAGCCCAAGAGGCGTGTTTCTATTCAAAACAAGGATTATTTAAATTAATGTTTTTTCACTCTTTGTCTATACAAAGCTAAATTCTTTAAATCCTTGAAATCATTTTCATATTGCATATTCATGCATCATGACATGACAGGCGTCCGCATAACAAGTTTCCTTATCTCTCCGCTTTTTATTTCAGCAAGATGGATCTAGAGAAAACTGTGACGGAACTCCAGGCTCAGAATTCTCAATTTCAGGAAGCTTTACTCGCCCTGGCCAAGGGGCAGCAGGATATGATGGCCTTGTTGGCCGCTAAAAAGAAGCCTAAGAAGAAAGCTCTGCTCAACATGGGTAGAAGGTTCAAAGAGACAATCCATCAAATTCCAATAGAGGAAGATTCATCCGAAGAGGACGAGAACCAAATTGGTGAGGTCAAGAGTACTCAGGCCGACTATATCAATGACCAAGAATCTAATGATGATTATTTCAATGAAAAATATCCACCCGCAGACATCAAATACAAGCAGCTAGAAGAGAAATTGAAAGCAGTTGAAATCCAAGCTATTCCCAGTTTGAATTTTGACGATTTGGGCTTAATATCTGGAATAGTCATCCCCCAAAATTTCAAAATACCAACCTTCATAAAATACGATGGGGTTTCTTGCCCAAAGCTCCATTTGAAGTCCTATGTGCACAAGATACAACCGCACATTGCTGATAAAAAACTATGGATTCACTTTTTCCAAGAGAGTCTGGATGGAACACAACTTGAATGGTTTTATCAGTTGGATGGCTCTCGCATCAATACTTGGGAGGGTCTAGCTATTGCCTTATACCAGCAATATTAGTACAACACCGACTTGGCACCGAAGAGGGTTTAATTGCAAGGTATGACCATGGAGAAGGATGAAGGATTTAAGGAGTATGCGCAGAAGTGGAGAGACCTTGAAAGTAGGGCCCAACCTCCATTAACTAATAGGGAACACATTGACATGTTCATGAGCACATTATCTGGTCCTTTCTTCAATTTGTTGGTTGGATGCTCTTCTTCTAGTTTCACCGAATTAATCCTAACCGGTGAGAGAGTAGAAAGTGGCATTAAGAGTGGAAAGATCTCTGTGGCATCTACTTCCACTCCCAATCCTGTCAAGAAATATTTTGCCGCGAAGAAAGAAGTTAATGTTGTGTATAGAGCAAAGGCCCGTACCAAAATGAATAATCATCTGTCTATCAATGTTGTCCGAATCTCCAATCCGACTACTACTCAAAGACCATCCACCAATCATCAACGAGTTGAAGCTCCAAGAAGACAGTTCACGAGGTTAGGCATGTCATTATCTCAAGCCCTTCAGCATCTGCTCAGGATCAATTTAGTGACATTGTGGGATCCTCCTGCCAATCCTGAAACCTCATCACCGAGATATAATCCAAATGCAAAATGTGCTTATCATTCAAACAACCCAGGGCATGAGACTGATCAGTGTTGGGCTCTAAAGAACAAAATCAAGGATTTAATTGACAACAAGACTATTGAATTTGATCCTCCTCCAACGCCAAATGTAATTACCGCTCCAATGCCGAAGCACGAAAAAGGTGTTAATGCCGTCGAAGATACAACTTTCATTGCCTCTGTCAAAGGATTAACTACTCCATTGAATGTAATCAAGAGCAATCTGTTGAAAGCTGGGACTTTCCCCGATTGTGAAAAGGACTGTGTGATCTGTATGAGACAATCTGATGGGTGTGAAAAACTGAGGAAAGGTATACAACGCCTAATGGATAGCCGCGAAATTCTATTTGAAAAGAATCCTGCAATCAAAAATTCAGTCGACAAAGCTGAAGACTTGGCCATCATAAATTTTCAAACGAACCTCTTAGGATCTCATCCAAAGGTCCTATCAGGATTTCAAACGAACCAATCATTGCTCCTCTCATAATCAGTGCTACCGGACCCGTTCCATACACCTCTGATAAAGCGGTTCCATGGAATTATGGTGTCGATGTTTATTACCATGGGGTAAAACAATATTATTAGATTGATGATAATGAAACATGTGTTACTAATATCACTGGTTCTAGTAAAGTCACAAGAACAAGAAGAGTCTTTTCCCCTGATATTTCACCACCAACCACTACCGCAGTTCCAATCCGCATAACCAACGGCAATGCTGGTGCCAGTACTAAAGGGAAAGAGAAAGAAAGTGAGCCTGCCAGAGAAGAGGCACTTGCTAAAAAGACTGTTATGGAAGAACCATCCACTCAAGAGATGGAGGAGATTCTGAAAATCATCAAGAAAAGCGACTTCAAAATAGTAGAGCAGTTGGGACAAACCCCTTCTAAAATATCAATGTTGTCCCTATTTCTATGTTCTGACGCCCATGCACAAGCTCTAATTAAGTTCTTAAAAAAGGCTCACGTGCCTCAAGAAACCATAGCCGACCAGTTTGAGAACTGTGTAGCAAGTATGACAGCTGACAATGGTCTAGGGTTCTCCGACGCAGATTTAACTCCCATGGGAAAGAATCACAATAAATCCTTGCATGTTTCTGTTGAATGTAAGGGGACCACTCTGGCACATGTTTTGGTAGACACAGACTCATCTTTAAACGTGTTACCCAAAGGCACTTTAGATCGGCTACACTGTGAAGTTTTGGTTTTAAAGCCAAGTGATATTGTTGTGAGGGCATTTGGTGGGTCGAAAAGGATGGTTCATGGAGAGGTGGATCTCCCAATTAAGGTTGCTTCACAAATTTTCAACTCCACATTCTACATAATGGACATACGGCATGCGTATTCTTGCTTTCTTGGGCGCCCATGGATCCATGGGGCAGGTGCGGTCACTTCTACTCTCCACCAGAAGTTAAAATACCCAGTTCAAGGGAAGGTTGTCACTGTTTGCGATGAAGAAAAATTTATGGTAAGCCACCTCACTTCTTTCAAGTATGTAGAAATGGATGGCGAATTCATAGAGACTCCTTGCCAGACATTTGAAGTTGTGGCCACCACCAAAATCTCCTCCGACACTCCAAAGGCCGATAAAGTTATTCCCAAGATGGTTTCTCTTAAGGATGCCCGTGCGGTGGTAGAAGAAGGTAACCATGAGAGGTGGGGTCAGCTCCCCGACATCCCGTTTAAAGCAGATAAGTTTGGGATAGGTTTCACCTCCAAAGCTCAGAAAGAAATTAGAGATGCTCGTATGGGAAAGTCGTCTCTCCACCTCAAGAGCTATGAAGTGAACGCCGTAGAAGATTCTGATAATGAGTGTGCTTTTGAAGACTGGATCTACCCAACAACCGAAGGGAAACCCAATAATTGGCATGCGAAGGACTTTGTGCCCATCTCCTTAATTGAGGAGTAATCTACATGTTTTTTCTTTTAATCAATTCAAGAACTCTTTGTCTGTAATATTTTGATATTGACTTTTAAGCCATGTGCCTAGCATGGGGCACTTTGGTTCTTTTGTCAATGGTTTTATATTTTGTTCATCTAATCATATGATCATTCAGTACATTGGACTCTTTTGCATTCAAATATTTGTGTTCATTGTATTTCTTTTTTCAAATACATTTCCAAAAAGATAGCCATGTATCTTACATGCACACACACATACACACACACTCTTGCAGGTCTACATCCACTCTGGATCCTATTACCAACAACTATATTCTTGCCAACTATGACTTTGAATGTCCCATCAACCAAGCCGAAGACGAAAGCGGAGAAGATTGTGACATACCAGGAGAACTAGCCAGACTTCTGTTACAAGAGGAAAAGGCTATTCAACCACATGAAGAGTCAATTGAGGTTATCAACCTGGGTACTGAGTCAGATAAGAAGGAAATCAGGATCAGTGCTAATTTGGAAAGCAGTGTCAAAAGCCGTTTGGTTCAGATGTTGCACGATTATATGGAAGTATTTGCTTGGTCGTATGAAGATATGCCTGGGTTGGATACCGACATTGTGGTTCATCGTCTGCCAACTAAAAAAGACTGCCCTCCTGTTAAACAAAAAGTTCGTCGCATGAGACCTGACATGTCTGAAAAGATCAAAGCCGAAGTAATGAAACAGTTTGATGCAGGATTCCTAGCTGTAACATCCTATCCTCAATGGGTGGCTAATATAGTACCAATGCCAAAGAAAGACGAGAAAGTTTGCATGTGCGTAGACTATAGGGATATGAATAGGGCAAGCCGCAAGGATGATTTCCCTCTACCACACATTGACGTCTTAGTCGATAATACCGCTCAACATAAAGTCTTCTCATTCATGGACGGCTTCTCGGGCTATAATCAAATCAAGATGGCTCCCGAAGATATGGAAAAACTACTTTCGTTACACAATGGGGCACTTTCTGCTACAAGGTCATGTCGTTCGGATTAAAGAATGCAGGGGCAACATATCAAAGGGCTATGGTGGCTTTATTTCATGACATGATTCATCATGAGATAGAGGTATATATGGATGATATGATTGCCAGATCACAAACCGAAGAAGAACATCTTGGTCACCTGCACAAACTATTTGAGAGACTAAAGAAATATAAACTGAGGTTAAACCCTAACAAGTGCACATTCGGAGTACGCTCTGGAAAGCTTCTAGGATTTGTTGTCAGCAATAAAGGCATTGAAGTTGATCCCGCCAAGATAAAGGCCATCCAAGAAATGCCATCCTCTTGTTCTGAAAAAGAAATAAGAGTATTTTTGGGTCGTCTCAATTACATTGCCCGTTTCATATCACACTTAACTGCTACCTGTGAGCCACTCTTCAAACTCTTGAAGAAAGATCAGGTAGTCAAATGGAACGATGAATTCCAGATTGCCTTTGAAAAAATCAAGGAATACCTGCAAGAACCTCCTATTCTCATGCCTCCAGTTGAAGGAATACCGTTGATCATGTACTTGACAGTACTAGATAATTCTATGGGGTGTGTTTTGGGCCAACATGACGAGTCTGGCCGAAAAGAGCATGCAATTTACTACCTAAGCAAAAAGTTTACCGACTGTGAAACCAGATATTCACTGCTCGAGAAAACTTGATGTGCTTTAGCGTGGGCTGCTCGCCGGCTAAGGCAGTACATGTTGACTCATACCACTTTGTTGATTTCTAAGATGGATCCGATTAAGTACATCTTCAAAAAACCTGCCCTTTCCGGACGAATAGTCAGATGGCAAATGATCTTGACTGAGTACGACATTCAATACACCAATCAAAAATCCATCAAAGGAAGTTTACTAGCAGATCATTTAGCCCATCAAGCGGTGGATGATTATCAGTCAAGGAACTTCGACTTCCCTGACGAGAACATTATGCCGGTAACCGAATATGCAAAACCTAGACCGTATGACGGACCTGAACAAGGATCCCGATGGACTATGGTATTCGATGGGGCTTCCAACGCCTTAGGTAATGGAATTGGTGCTGTGATCATCTCTCCTGAAGGTTGCCACACTCCTTTTACCGCCAGACTATGCTTCGATTGTACAAATAACATGGCTGAGTATGAAGCATGCGTCTAGGGTCTAAGGGCTACTATTGACTTAAGGATCAAGAATTTAGATGTGTTTGGAGATTCCTCTTTGGTGATCAGCCAAGTAAAAGGTGATTGGGACACTAAACACCCTAATCTTATCCCTTATAAGGAACTTGTGCTATCCCTAATTCCTCACTTCGAAGAGATCACTTTTGAACATTTCCCTAGGGAAGAAAACCAGTTGGCTGACGCTCTGGCAACCATGTCCTCAATGTTCAAAGTCAGATGGGACAACGAATCCCCTATGATTACAATTGAAAGATTTGATGAACCTGCGCATTGCTATGAGCTTGACACCGATACAGAAAAGCGGTGGTACCATGAAGTAATGAGATACCTTGAAGCGCAAGAGTATCCAGAGGGAGCATCTATCAATGACATAAAGTTCTTACGGAGATTTGCATCCAAATTCTTCCTAAGTAATGGGATATTGTACAAGCGCAACCACGATTCAACTCTACTCCGATGTGTGGATAAGAGAGAGGCAGATGAAATCATGTAAGACATGCACGATGGCCTTTTCGGTACTCACTCAAGTGAGCATACAATGGCTAAGAAAATCTTAAGAGCTGGCTACTATTGGTCAATGATGGAGACAGATTGCCATCAACATTCAAGAACTTGCCACAAATTCAAAATTTACGCTGACAAGGTCCATGTACCTCCAATCCCTCTGAATGTCATGACCTCTCCGTGGCCATTTGCAATGTGGGGTATTGACATGATCGGAGAGATCAAGCCCACATCTTCCAACGGACACCGCTTTATTCTTGTTGCTATCGACTATTTCACGAAATGGGTCGAAGCCGCCTCATTTGCCTCAGTCACCAAGAATGTGGTAGCCAGATTCATCAGATACAATCTTATCTATCGTTATGGTATCCCCGAAAGGATTATCACCGATAATGGGACTAACCTCAACAATGCCATGATTAGGGAATTGTGCACTCAATTTAAGATCAAGTATCACAATTCTTCTCCGTATAGACCGAAAATGAATGGTGCAGTCGAAGCAACCAACAAAAATATCAAGAAGATTGTGCATAAAATGGTAGTAACCTATCAAGATTGGCATGAGATGCTACCATTTGCTCTACATGGTTACCGTACTTCATCTAGAACATCAACTGGGGAAACTCCATTTTCTCTAGTCTATGGCATGGAAGCCGTTTTGCCAGTGGAAGTTCAAATTCCCTCGCTGAGGATTATGATTGAGGCAGGCCTAAGTAAAGACAAATGGATTCAGACGAGATTGGATCAGCTGAACTTGATCGATGAAAAACGATTAGCTGATATCTGCCATGGTCCGACGTATCAAAAACGGATGATCAAAGCTTTCAACAAAAGGGTCAAGCCTCGAGTATACCAAGTTGGTGACCTGGTAATAAAACGCATCATTTTACCACAAGGTGACCCCAAAGGAAAATGGACCCCCGCCTATGAAGGGCCGTTTGTCGTCAAAAGAGTTTTCTCTGGCGGTGCCATGATACTTGCAACCATGGATGGTGAAGACTTCCTACATCCTATAAACGCGAACATAGTTAAAAAATACTACGCATAAGAGACCCGTTAGGTTGACACACCTAAGCAAAAATTAGGGCATCCCGGCAAACAAAAAGGTTTGGGCAAAAATTAGGGATATATACAAAAGATTGTACACCCGACAAGTTGAAAAATCGAAAGGGTGACTTGGGCAAAAAAGGGTATCCTGGTGGACCGAAAACCCGAAAGGGCAGTTCAGGGAAAAATTAAGGATTAGAAGCGTACAACTATGTCCCGTGAAATCAACACGGTCAATACTATCACCAAAGTCTAAGTTCAAGTGGTCCAAGATCAATCCAATCAACTTCGATCAAAGGCAAGGGACGTTCAAAGACACCGGGGAAATAGTAGAGCTGAAAGGCAATGAGATCATTTCACATGGCTATTTATTTTTCATTCTCAATTTTCTTTTCGACGATTTCCTCTTACTAGGATTTCCGTCTCTATGTACAAAAATGTCTGTTCATGGGAAAAATATTAATACAAATACACTTTGAAGTGCAAAATTGTCTGTCTCTGTTTTGAATGAAAATTTGTCCAATGACTAAAATTGAATGAATATATGCATATGAACATAATTAAAGCTATTTGGAACATGTGTCCTGCCAAGCAGCAGCCTTAACAGGGCATCAGTGCACAACTGCAGTAAGCATCCTTTTAATGAATGTGAAGTAGCCCCACAGAGTTATCTCACCATCATTATCCCCACCGGGGTGTTGGCAATAAACATTTCCCCAACGGAGTTGCCCACAAAATACCCTTGCACGGGAGGATCCTTGGCCAGAGTCTCAATCTCTTGACATCTTTTTTCCATCTAAAGCCTAGGAGATCTCTTCTTAAAAGGGAATCCATCTCCTCAGCAGATTTTATTCCCCACAGGGTTTATCTCGTCATCATTATCCCTATCGGAACAACCCCAATGCAACCTTTCCCCAGCGAAATTGTATACAAAAATTTCTTCACAAAGGATAAACCCCCTTCCAGAGCCTCAATCTCTCGACAACTTCTATAAGTTTGAATCCTAGAGGTCTCCGTCTAAAAGAAATTCATCTCCTCAGCAGGGTTTATTTCCCCAACAAAATTATTTCCCTGGGACAAGTGCAAATTCCTCAACGTACAAGACACCCCGATTTCCCCAGTCGAGTAAGCACTCCCCGTTGAGTCCAAAATTGCCCAGATAATCCCATCATCCCCAGTGGAGTATATCTCCCAACTAGGGTTTTTATCCCCAGTGGAGTATATCTCCCAACCAGGGTTTTCTGACCCCCAGTGGAATATATCTCCCAACCAGGGTTTTCTGTCCCCAGTGGAGTATATCTCCTAACCAGGGGTTTTTATCCCCAGTAGAGTGTATCTTCCAACCGAGATTTTATTCTCCAAGCCGAGTCCAACTTAATAAACACTCCCCACTGAGTCCATCTTCCCCAGCGGAGTATATCTTCCAACCAAGATTCTATTCGCCCAGCGGAGTACAAATCCCTCAACGGAACCCAAATTCCCCATTTGAGTCTGAATTGCCCAGCTGAGTACATCTTTTCCCACCAAGGTTATTTTCTCCAAAACAGAATCTATCCTCCCCATGTGAGTCCATCATCCCCAACTGAGTATATCCTCCCCAAGATAAGTCTGCCTCGCCTGACTGAGTGTATACTCTCCAGTTAGAATTTCCCTTTCAAATGACTGCAAATCACAGGGCCACAACCCCTAGTCCCTAGTAAATTCTTCAACAAAGCCTTTATTATTACCAAGAAATGCTAGGAAGCCTGGATCCCACCAGATATTAGCACAATGTTTAAGTTATTCTGAAGCCTGGACCCGACCAGATAATAGTTTGACTTCTTGAGTTACTGAAGCCTGGACCCGACCAGATAACAGTTGATCTCATTTCTCAAAAAGCTATGAAAACCTGGACACGACCAGCCCAAACTCTTCAAAGATATAGAAGAATCTAAACCAAGGTTTTAACTACTTGTTCCCAAGTAAAGTTGCCTCTTGATTCCCCAACAAAGGACTGAGAAACCTGGACCCGACCAGATATCATTCGTCATTTCCATCTTTTCAAGAAAGTCATTGCGAAGCCTGGATCCGACCAGATAGCAATCACTCTCAGAAATTCGTTGTGAAGCCTGGACCCGACCAGATAACAACTAAATCGCCAAGAAGTTCATTGTGAAGCCTGGACCCGACTAGATAAAAATTAACTTCATCAGAAATCTGCAAAGCCTGGACCCGAACAGATAACAGTTTTCAGAACCAGTTCATTGTGAAGCTTGGACCCGACCAGATAACAATTAACTTCATCAGAAATCTGCAAAGCCTGGACCCGACAAGATAACAGTTTTCAACCAGTTTATTGTGAAGCCTGGACCCGACCAGATAACAGTCTTCGAACGATATCTTGTGAAGCCTGGACCCGACCAGATAACAATTAGCCATGATCCCCAGAAAGTCACTATGAAACCTGGATTCGACCAGACAATAGTAAAACTTTCCAAAAGACCATAAAGCCTAGACCCGATCAGATAGCAGTCTTCAAGAAGTTACTGTGAAGCCTGAATCCGACAAAATAACAGTTAATTCACCCTTACCTCCAACAAGTTACTGTGAAGCCTGGATCCGACCAGATAACAGTTAACCTCCACATCCCCAACAAGTTGTTATGAAATCTGGACCTGATCAGATGACTATTCAATTTCAAGGAATTTTCTGCAAAGCCTGGATCCGACCAGATAACAGTTAATTCATCCCTTCCCCCAGTAAGTTGCCATGAAACCTGGACCCGACCAGATAGCAACCGACTACTTCATCCTCAGCAACTGTGAAGCCTGTATCCAACCAGATAACAGCTGATCGTTGAGTAATGCTCCCCAGCAGAAGTATCTCTTCAATAGAAATTGAAGATATGCATATTCTTCATTTTAAACAGACAATCAAGGATTCCACCTCCGAAGATCTCCTCAACAATAGTTAGGGATTTATTTTCCCAGACAAAAACACACATTTCGCATTCATACATCATAACATGTACATAACAATGCATTTAGCATGATACCACATTTGGTGAGCATCGTGCAAGCATCTACATTTTTCTAAACCCCTTTCTCATAGGTAAAATAGCAAGTCTAGTATGGATCAATAGGAGATTTGTGTTGATACTTCTTCCAGAGTTTACCAACATTCCTCCAAATGGCATCTATAAGCCCATTCACCATCCATCTTAGAGTGCAAATTTCCGTGCACTCTAGTGTTCAAACTTCTTTCACCATCAAGTCATGAATGCCAGATCCGCCAATCTAACTCTTCAGGCTCAAGAAGTTTGAACAGGGGCAGCTACGGCACCCCAAAATTTTCCCTCTCATTTCTCAAGGGGTCACCCTGGATCCTCAAGTGTTCCTTCATCAAGACTCTAGGCCTTGAATTACCAAATTTTCCAAGAAACCATTCACAAGGGAAAAACGGTCATTTGTATGCTGAAAAAGTCTGACTTTGACTTTTGGATCAAAATCAAATCAGAAAAATCATATTTCATCAAGACATGTTGGAATATGAGGTTTGCTTCATCAAGAGTTTCAAAAGTCAAATCTTACTTTGGAAGAATCAAATTCTAAAGACTTAGAAATTTTTCTAAGTATTTAAGAAACATAAAAATTTCAGAACTTCCGACCCATTGTTCACAGTCAGCAAATTCTGGATGTTCTCAAGACAGAGTTTAGTTAGAACTTCTGAGCCAGTGTTCATAACGGTCCAGTCAGAGTTTGCAGAGTTTAAGTCAAAGAAGGTAACAAAGCATGCTGTAAGCATACTGGAAGTTCTGAAGGATCCCTTAGAACATGATAAGTCAGAAGATAAGAGGATCAGAAGATGAGATGCCACGCTGAAGTAGAACTTCTAATCCAAAGTCAAGCAAGGACCCGAAATATCACATGGGAACTCATTTAATACTCACAAACCGCCTCTGAGTCTTTATCCAAGGGAGTCTTTCCACGTGTACCCCTAATGTCTTGGGAAGACAAATTTCTGTGCAAAAGTATACTAGGCCAATGCACTGTCTATACTTTTCCTTAATTCACGCTGCTAAATCCAGCTGAGGCGTTGTTAACCATCCAACTTGAAGGCAATGAACCACCACTTGTTTAAGCTTACTTCAAGAGTAAGTCAGCATCAAGCAGGTGATGTTGGTGCCACTTGACCGCCCCAACTGCAAAAATTTCCCTATAAATAGAACATCATTTGCACACTGAAGAGCCCCCACCTCTCTCTTGACCATACCTCTTCCCCTTTTACCAGAAGATTTGTGAAAGAGACGAAAGAATGAGAAAGAAGGATTTAAACCACTGCAAAAATTCCAAGAACCCAGGAAACTATAAACACAAAATACCAAAATCTTAGCATTGATTCATTATATCTAAACTCCATTTTCCTCAAGCGTTCTTGATTTAAGCCATCCCAGATTCTGTAATCAAAACAGTAACACGTTCCCCATTCACTTTCACCACAAAGGAGTCAGAATATCACCCCTTTGGCTGCTTCAGAAGTGGAAAACTTCCATCCTGATGAGTACGTGAAGAAGCTACTCAGAACATCACCAGAAGTCAAGAACAATCTCCAGTTTAAAAAATCCTTTCAAGTTGCAAGGTAACTTTTGCTGACTCTATTCATGACTGATTAAGCAATGTCAGATTTTTGAATATTCAGCACAATGTAGATATTCTGATCATGAGGATGTAAATATTCTGAAAATTCATGCATCTGCCTGCCTAAGTAGAAGAAGTCCCAGTTCAGAGTTTCATTAAGAAAATGGGACTCAGAATTAGAACTAGCAAATACATGTTGCCTTTGATTCTTGCATCTGATATTTCATGAAATTTGTCATAACTATTATGCATGCATCTTCTGTTATGTAAATGACTAAGCTGCAGATGTTCTGACTGGCCAGGAGAGAGGCAAAGTTATGACAATGGTGTTAGAACTTCTGAAAACTTCTAAATTTTCAGAAGGTCCATAACTTCTGAACTTCCATATTTTGCTAACATGTTTCTATTTGTGCAGCAAGTTAACGTCATAACTTCTGACCTCTTCTATTTTGCGTTGGTTATGTTTTCTTCTCTTTTATTTTTACCATCATATTATATTTTATTTCTAATCAAAAACAAAAACACAAAAATATTTTACATTTGCATGATATATTTTCTTTTAATATAAAAAAGACAAAAATATTTTCTTAAGCAAAAGTTATTTTCTTTTTAAACAGACAAACATTTTACGTTTCCTGTACATTCTTATCTATTTCATTATGGTTGTAATAAGTAACCTAGAATTTTAACTTCCAACCCCCATTCATAAATATGTACCCCCATCCCCTTAAATATTGTAATAGTGTAGAACTTTACATTTCTGCACTGTTGTTGCTTTTAATACATGCTAGTAATTAGGGTATATGACAAGATATAAAAATTGACAAATAGATCACCCTAATCAAAGACAAAATATGCATGCAATCAAACACACTCGCACACTTACACCCCTAGGGTAATTCCACATGTTGCCTTACAAAAGTGGCCATGTTATGCATGTGGGATGTCTTAGCACAAACGAATTGAAAAAGATCATAGTCCCTCGATGATGCTATCAAAAGTTGCCTTTCAAAATGATCTTAGTCCCTACAGAAAAGTGCTAAGTCATTTCACAACATTGCTATCGTGGTCATACGATGATCGAACGCTCGTCCCCTCACATCCAACGTTGAGGCTTCTTATCAAATCAATGGTAAGATAGCAACATCTAAAGGAGGAGGAAAAGCATATCTAAAACCTTTTGAGTAGACAGATTACTTTTAGTTACTTGCTCAATTTCAAAACAAACATCCTTGCTATTTTTAAAACAATCACATACACTTTCCAAAACATCTTCAAAACACTTTCCAAACATTGAAATATTTTCAAAAGCTCAACACTTTGCATACATTCTTACGAACGGGAATCATTGCAAAGTTCTCCTAAACGATGGCACCTTTTCAAAATACTTTCAAAAACCACACAAAAGCACAATTTTCAAACCAAAGCAAGTGATCTAACAAGTAACTAAGAGCCCATGGAAAACCATGGATGGAAAGGGTGCCAATACCTCCCCTTTTCATAATCTACCCCTCGAACTCAAGAAAACATCTCGAAAGGTCTTTTATGTGCTTTTTCACCTTTCCTTATTGGATAAAAGAAAAGTCGGTGGCGACTCTTTCTAAACCGCGACATTTGCGAATACAATCGCAAAACCCTTAAGTCAGTTCTCCCACCATATCACACCAAGCTTATCATCAAACCTGACTTTGATTGATTCTTAAACAATTAGAGTTTGTGTTGTATACTCTATTGCCTTTTGAGCATTCAGAATATCCAAACACAAAACACTTTTGTGCCTTTGAATCAAACTTGTTCAGATTATCTTTAGTATTCAGAATATAGCAAGTACATCCAAAAGGATGAAAATATGAAATGTTGGGTTTTCTGTTTTTCCACAATTCATAGGGAGTCTTTTCAAGAAAAGGTCTTATAGAGATTTTATTCTGATATAACATGATGTGTTAACTGCTTCTTCCCAGAAGTGCTTAGCCATATTTGTTTCATTAATCATGGTTCTGGCCATTTCTTTTAAAGTTCTATTCTTTCGTTCTACAACTCCATTTTGTTGGGGAGTTCTAGGACAAGAGAAATTATGAACAATACCATTTTCCTTAAAATATTTTTCAAAATAATGGTTTTCAAATTCTCCTCCATGATCACTTCTAACTTTTATAATTCTAAAATCTTTTTCATTTTGCACTTGGTTACAGAATTCAACGAACACAGAATGTGACTCATCCTTGTGTTTTAAAAACTTAACCCATGTTCATCTGTTGTAGTCATCAACAATGACCAATCCATACTTATTGCTTCTTATGGATGGAGTTTTAACTGGCCCAAACATATCAATGTGAAGTAGTTTTAATGGCCTAGAGGAAGAAATAACATTTTTTAATTTAAAAGAAGGTTTTGAAAATTTTCCTTTTTGACATGCTTTGCACAGAGCTTCTGTGTTTAACTTCAGATTGGGAAGTCCTCTGACTAAATTCAGTTTATTTATTTGAGAGATTTTTCTCATGCTGATATGTCTCAATCTTCTGTGCCACACCGATTTCTCATCGATAACAGACAAACGGCATTTTACATTCTGAGTTTTAAGATCTGACAAATCAATTTTATAGATGTTGTTCTTTCTCTTTCCAGAAAAGAGGATTGTTCCATCTTTTTGACTAACAACTCTGCAGGAATTTTGATTAAATATAATGTCATAACCATTGTCACTTAATTAACTTATGGACAACAAGTTATGTGCTAATCCTTCTACTAACAGAACAATAGAGATAGAAGGAAGGTTACTGTTTCAAATGGTTCCAGAACCAATAATCTTTCCTTTCTGATTTCCTCCAAATTTGACGTCTCCTCCAGATATAAATTCCAGGTTTTGGAACATACACTTTCTTCCCGTCATGTGTCGTGAGCATCCAGAGTCCATGTACCATGACTGGTGTTTCAACTGAGCTGTTAAGGAAATTTGCAACATATATTATTTTCTCCTTAGGTACCCATATCTTTTTGGGTCCTTTTTGGTTAGAGTTTCTAAAGTTCTATTTGAACTTTGGATTAGCATAAAAATTTCCAGAGTGAGATGTGTATTTAATATCATGTGTGTGCCCAAAACTAAATTGTTTGTTCAGAGGTTTATATGTGAAAGCTATCTTAACAAAAAGTTTTGGTATATATGTTTCCTTCTCTTTGGTAGTTTCATATCCAATTCCTCTTCTGTTGTTTCCACTAACTCCATAGATCATTGAAGCCATTTTGCTTCTATATATGCTTTTAGCAAGAAAAGTTTGAAAACTAGAGTCATATTCTTTAAGAATATCTCTTAAACTTGATGCATAATCTGAAATAGAAATTTTTTGAACTTTTTGAATTTCCTCTTTGAGTTTAAAATTATTTTCTTTGAGTTCAGAGTTTTCTGTTTCAAGTTTCTCAAGATCAGATGCAAGACTCTTTTTGAGTTTCTTGTATTTGATTTTGAGTTTACTGTAGTTTTTAAGAAGTTCTGATAAACTTTATGCAAGTTCATCTCTATTAAATTCAGAGAATACCTCTTTTGGTTCTGACTCACAGTCTGAGTCATCTACTGTGGTATCCATAAGAGCTAGGTTGGCGTTCTCATCTTCTGAGTCAGATTCATCTTCAAAAGATTCTGAATCGTCCCAGGAGGCCATCATGCCTTTTTTTCTACCAAACTTTTTCTTTGGTCTTTCTCTTTGTAGTTTTGGACAATCACTCTTGTAGTGTCCTGGTTCTTTACATTCATATCAGATTATATCTCTTCTGTTTGACTTCTTATATCCAGAAGATTCTGGTTTATCTTCTGTCCTCTTGTAGTTCCTGAACTTCTTCTGTCTGTGCTTCCACATATGGTTGATCCTTCTAGAGAGCAAAGATAGTTCATCTTCTTCTGATGCAGATTCTTCAGAGTTTCCTTCTTCTGCCTGAAAATTGTTAGTGTCACATTTTTTAATAAATTTAAGGGCAACGGACTTACCTTTCTTCTAAGGCTCATGTTCATCAAGTTCTATCTCACGACTTCTTAAAGCGCTGATGAGTTCTTCAAGAGACACATTGTTCAAATCTTTTGATACTTTGAATGCAGTAACCATAGGTGCCCATCTTCTGGGTAGACTTATGATAATCTTCTTAACATGGTCTGCCTTGGTGTATCCTTTGTTCAGAACTCTCAGGCCAGCGATCAGAGTTTGGAACCTTGAGAACATAGCTTCTATAGATTCACTTTATTCCATTTTGAAGGCTTCATACTTCTGGATGAGAGCCAGAGCTTTAGTCTCTTTTACTTGAGCATTTCCTTTATGAGTCATTTTGAGAGACTCAAACATGTCATGTGTTGTATCTCTATTTGTGATCTTCTCATATTCCATTTTAGAGATAGCGTTCAGAAAGATATTTATAGCTCTGTGGTGATTTTTGAAATCTGCTTTTTGTTGTCTATCCATATTCTTTCTATCAATCTTGTTTCCTTCTGAGTCTATAGGATGTGTGTAACCATCTAAGACCATATCCCATAAATCAACATCATGACCTAGAAAGAAACTTTCTAGTCCATCTTTCCAATATTCAAAATATTCTCCATCAAACACAGGAGGTTTGGTGTAGTTATTGTTCTTTTATTCAGTTGCCATAATGTTTTCCTTTTGGATCTTTTTCTGACACTGTTAAGTGTTTGTGCTTAGAGTCAAGCTCTGATACCAATTGAAGGGTGAGAAAACACTTAGAAGGGGGGTTGAATAAGTTTTTCCTTTTTCTTTTTCTTACTAGCTCAACAATTATGGAAAGACACAGTTATTTTTATCCTGGTTCGTTTGAACTCAAACTACTCCAGTCCACCCGCCAAGGTGATTTCTCCTTACTCAACAAGGACTTAATTCACTATAATCAAACAGATTACAATCACACAACCAAACTGTTGTGACTAACAATACAAGGTACAAGTAAACTTACAAGTGACTAACACCACTAAGACTCAAACTAGTCTTAGCCTTCTTGAGAAATCTGACCAAGCTTGGTCTCTCAAGGAACAAATACAAGAATTAAATCTTTACAATAGTGAAACAAATTTCTTCTTATAAAGCTATATCACAAACTGTGATTTATCACTAAGATAAGTTTTGCACTTGAGAAAATAACAAAGTGTTTGTAAGTAAATAATTTGTGAGCAGCAGAATAATTTTTCCTGTTGGTTGTTTTTCTTAGTTGGTGGTATTTGGCTTGCAATAAATGATCTTCTATTTATAGCATGAGTAGAACGACCGTTACTGCCTTCAAAAGTGAGGAGAATATAATGTTTGCGTGTTAGCTTGCATTATTGTTCTTTTCAATGAACTAGCATAGAGACACTTGAGTGATTTAGCCGTCTTTGCATTAAATGAACAAATGGAACTGTCAGAGCTTGTTTTCTGAAACTTGACAAGACTGGTTGCTTCTTTAATCTTTCAGAACTTGCTTCAGATCTTGCTTCAGAATTTGCTTGCAAATAACTTCTCATCATAGCTTGCTTGCAAAATACTTCTGAACAGAGTTTGCATGGAAACTTTCTAAGATTAGAGGATGCTTTAAATTGCTTCTTATCAGAGCCAGCGTCAGAACTTGCGCTAAATAAGTAGTTCTTTCATCAAAGAACTTCTTCATTTTTATTCAGCTCAGCACGTAAAATGATTTTCACCTTAGAAAATACTTCAGTCAGAACATTATCTGAAATAAAGAAATATGCTCATCAGAGTATCAATTATACAAAATAGATTTTATTGTTATCATTAAAACTCTGAGATATGATCAAAACCAAACTTGTTCTAACAAAAGGTGGAGCACCAACTTTTCCTTTACCAAGAATTCTTCCCTTATTATTGTCTCCATAAGTGACAAAACCCTTGGCCTTTAACACTAGATTTGAAAATTGGTTTATGTCTCCC
Organism: Vicia faba; assembly: GCA_948472305.1. Taxonomy (NCBI): domain Eukaryota; kingdom Viridiplantae; phylum Streptophyta; class Magnoliopsida; order Fabales; family Fabaceae; genus Vicia; species Vicia faba. The sequence continues at coordinate 1,329,331,905 of OX451741.1, read as the reverse complement.
GACATATGCTTTGAACAACCACTATCAAGATACCAAATATTGCATGTCGTATTCAAGCATACCTACAAAATAAATTAGGTTTTGTTAGGTACCCAACTTGCTTTGGGTCCTTCATAATTAGTACCTTTCTTTATCCACACATAATTCCCACTTGCCACACTAAAGTTTCTAACATAACAAGCATTAGGTGTGTGGCCTTTAATACCACAATAAAAACAAGTAGGTTCAAATTTACTTTTATATCTAGAAGGGTAAGATTTCTTCTTAGGATATGTTTTCTTTTTAGGATAATGATGAACCACTTTAGGTTTGTTCACTTTCTCTTTGGATGATTGATCACTAGCCTTAACAAAGATAATTTTATTAGAACTTGGTTTTGAAAACTTTGAATATCCAAGTCCACTTTTATCATTGGAATATCTTTGTTGGCTAAGAACACCTTCCAATCCAATTTGACCTTTTTCATATCTTTCAATAACTCTTTTTAATTGGACAATTTGGAAAGAGAGTGATTCACAAATTTTGTATACAAAATTATGTTTTTGTTCATCACTTAACTTTTGTTTTTCATCTTTGAAATCTTTTTCCATAGTTTCACATTTTTCTTCTAAAGATGAAATTTATTTCTTTTGAGATGAAATAGTTTTATACAGAATTTTGAATTAATTTAATAGTTCATCTATAGTACCTTGTGCATCACTATCAAAAACATAAAGTTCATTACTAACCTCATCATCTTCATTATCGGAATGGTGTGAATCCGTCAATGCTATATTTGCCCTTTCATCACTATCGGAATCGGACGAAGAACTTATTTCATTATCCTCCAATGCAACATAGGCCTTTTTGTTCTTATATTCCTTTTTGCCTTTTTAGCCACGTTTCTTGGAGAGTTTTGGATAATCCGGCTTGATATGACCTTGCTTACCACATTCATAACATGTGACTTCTTATGTTGATGTGGAAGCTTCCCTTTTCTTAAATTATTTCTTTCTTTTTGCATGAGAAAGGGATTTGTCATTTCTACCAAAGAACTTAACAAGCCTTTTAACAAGAAGCATGAAATTTTCATCTTCTTCCAGATTGTCTTCCTTTTCAACTTCCTTGGAATCAATCTTTAAGGCAATATTCTTGGATTTTGTCTCTTGATTTTCATGCTTTTCAAGTCTTCTGAGTTCCATTTCATATTCTTGAAGTTTTCCAAACAACATTGCGGAAGATATTGAAAAAGACTTTTCTTTTCCGAAATTGATGTTACCTTTGGTTGCCATTCCCTAGTTAAGGATCTAAGTACTTCCAGATTTATTTCATCATTCGTCAAAGTCTTACCAAGAGCCCTTAGATGATATGTCAAGTGCACGAATCTCTTTTGCAAGTAAAGGATGGTTTCTTCGGGATGCATTCGAAATAACTCATATTCTTGACTCAAGGTATTTTGTCTTAATCTTTTAACTTCAACATTTCCTTCATGAGTTTGTACCAAGGTATCCCATATTTCTTTCTCCATTTTGCATGCCGAGACACGGAAGAATTCATCCATGCTAAGTGCAGTTTGAAGAAGATTGATTGACTTTTTATCATAGAGGACCTTTTTCTTATCATCTTCATCCCAGGCAGTTTTAAGCTTTGATGAGCCAACACCATTGATCATGGTTATAGGAGTAAATGGACCATTCTCGACGGCATCCCATATTTCTTCTCCTTGTGCTTCTAGATGTGCCTTCATGCGTATTTTCTAGAAGTCAAAATATCCACCATAAAATAGAGGAGGCTTGTTATTTATACCACCATCCCTGAAAACGGGATTTTGATTTGCGAAAGCCATTCTGGATCTTTTAGGAACAAGTTACCTATAACCAGGCTCTGATACCAATTGTAAGTACGAAGTGCGCCTAAGAGGGGGGGGGGTGAATTAGGCACTTTAAATTTTTTCTCGTTTTTAGTGATGATGGATAATATTTTTCTAGTTTATGGTGTGTTTATGACAGAGTAAAATGTAGAAAAATAAAGAGACACGAGCGATATATCCTGGTTCCCCTCACAGTCCGAGAGTACTCCAGTCCCCTTTCAACATGAAAGAGATTTCCTTATAGTGGCAAACTTAAAACAAGAACTACCAAAACCAAGAACAATCCTCTTGGACCAGGAACAATCCTCTTGGATTTTAACTATGTCAACAATGAGAACAATCTTGGAAAAACAAGACTACAAAACCACTTAAACTTATATTCAAAAATCCTGAAAAATAAGAAATTGTATAGAAATATTTGATTGATAGAGTTTGTAGTGCAATAATCACTTCGAGTGATTTTATCAATGACTTGAACTTCTTTTCCAATAACAATAATATACAATGACTCAAGACTATAGAATGCTCAAATTTTCTATTTAACAATATATGAAAATATGCAGAAAAACATTGTGTATGAAAGTGAAAGAAAAACTCTAGTTTTAATATTTTAAAATTCATAAACTATTGATTGGAAGAGGTACAAAATGATTTTGAAAATTCAGGATTTATTTGTTCATATCACCTCTTTGAAACAACATAAATTTCTTCAAATGAATCATGAACAATTGCCAAGATTCAATGAAAGGTTTCCATGAAATGGTGTTATGAAAAGGTATGTTCAAAGTTGTTGATTTTCAAAAACGTTTAGCATGAAAACGATTGCACCCTTGTGTAAATCGATTGCACTGCTTTTAACAACTAAAAAATTCAAATATTTTCGGTGAGCAATTGATTGCATATGTGTGTAAATCGATTTCAATTTAAAACAGTAGCAAAATTTTATAGAGAGCAATCGATTGCAGAAACATGCAAATTGATTGCACTTAGAAACAGTAGTTAACACTTTGAAAACGTGAAGCATGCAATCGATTGCACGAACATGCAAATCGATTGCACATAAGTGAAAATGGATTTTTTTTTGCTTAGAAAACTTGAGAAAACTTTTGGACAAGATAAAACACTTCTTTTGATCATTGAGCATCTAAGACTTAAGTTCAAAGTAAGTATTGTCATTATACCTTGTTGAATTTTCTAAGAACTTGAGACAAAGTCTTTCATCCAATGATGCTTTTAGCTTGATCAAAATCTATGTCTTCTTGCCAATATAGTTTGTCTTCATCAAAACAAAGTGAATTGAGAATCATTTGAGAAGCTTGATATTACATTCTCCCCATCTTTGATGATGACAAATATTCTTTCTTGAAGATTTTTTATTTCCAGAAAGAGACTTCCCCCCCTAAGATGTATAACTCCCCCTTTGTATGAGAAGATTGGAAACTCTTGAATTTGTTCATTTTGTTGAAGAGTACCTTAGAAGTTTAAGACAAGAAATAAACAAGCATACAGTGCCACATCCTTCTCCCCCTTTGACATTATCAAAAAGAAGGGAAAGATGCAATAAAAATGGATAACATTGAAAACTTAACCAAAAAATGCACTAATTAAACATAGTCATAGACATACATGTCATAGTAGAATAACAAATACATAGAAAGCTCAAAAGCAACAAATAAAATATAGAATAAAGTAACAAGGACATAACATAAAAATAGTAGAAATAACAAAATTGGACAAAATTTTAAGGTTGATTCATGTCACGGTTGTTATAGAAGAAGGGTCCTTGATTGGGGAATTGTTGTTGTAATGGAGGTTCTGTGTATTGTGGTGGAGGTACAACAGGATTATTAGGGTCATATGGAGGTATGTGAAGGTGAGAGTAGATGTAGGAAAATTGTTGGTTCACATCTGAGCGAAAATCATTAATCTGAGATGTCGTGGAGTCATTGATGGCATTCCACTGGTGGTTGATGCTAGTGTTGAGGGAAGCAAATTATTGAGTAATAAAATAAATAACATCTTGATTACTTGGAGCAGAGGGAGCAGTAGGTGGAGGAGGTGAAGCATCACCGCCTTCTTCCTCTTGATTGTTTCCTTCGTCACCAACCATATCTTCACCTATGTATGTGATTGTTTTTGTTTCTGAATTATAGTGAACTCCCATTCTCGAATCAACATTTTTGATTGAGATATTGTTACCATTTGGATGCATATTAACTCTTTCAAAACCGGCAAAATCAATTCCAAATTCTTCCATAATTAGAGTAATAAAGTAAGCATATGGTAAGAATTTTTACTTTGCATCAAACCTTATCATATGAGTCATTATAAGCCGTGCCCAATTAATGCTTATACCTCTTTTCCTTGCGTATATCAGTAGTATTTCCAAATCAGTCACAGTGCAGTGGTTTCCAGCCCGCGGAAACATAATGTAGACCATGAAATAGTTAAATAGCCTATCATCGATAAAAAAGTTACCTGCACTCCAAGAGTCTCTAGATGGAATGACTCTTCCTAGACCGCGAACTCTTTTAGCACGGAATTCATCTTCGTTTAATCTACCAATGTTGTAGTAAAAATCCATTTTCTTGTAATCATCCCATGCTTCGTCTTCAAGATCATACAAAGATCTCCCAATATGAGGAATATGTAGAATATCACCAAGAATTTCAGGGGTTAGAGAAATTCTTGTGCCCAACACATATGTAACAAACATGCCTTTATAAGTAGCCAAATTACTGAAGAACACTCTTACTAGATCCTGGTAGTATGGACCAAATGATGAAATCAGTGGTTCCAATCCATATGCAGTCAAATCATTCTGAAAAGTAAAGCATTCCTGAGGGAAAGATGACAGCATACCATATTTTGGAGTGGACACTATATTCCTTTGAAAATCCCTTTTAAACCTTGTTTCTTGAACTTCAGTGAGAGTTGAGATTAATGGATTTTCTGCAGAAGATGAAGCAACTTTCTTCTTTCCTTTCTCTGTAGCTGACACTTTTCGTTTTTGTCTGGATGCCATGAGGAAGGTGTTTTTCTAAATTTAGGGTTTGGTAGATTTTGAGAAGTAGATATTTGATGAGATGAATTTGGATAGGATTTGGGAGTGGATAGTGATGAGTGGGTTTTAATATAGTCAATAATATTTAATTGATTTGTCAATAGTGGAAGTGAACTTGGGAATATGAGAGAGAGAGATAAATTCTGACCAACATAAAAGCCTATAAAAAAAAGCAATTTATAGCAGGTGCAATCGATTTGCATACAAATGCAATCAACTTTCACACAAAACAGAACCAACAGAAAATTGAAACAAACATCGTGCAATCAATTTGCACTAAAAACAGAAAGGTCGGAAAATAAAACATACAGTGAGTAATCGATTTGCATCAACAAAAAAAATGATCAAGAACACATTTTTTTTAAATTTTAACAACACTTAACATATATAGCATTTAAAGGCATCATATAATCATGAATTTTTACATATAAACAAGTTAAGACAAGTATGTGAAAGCATAAAAAGGATAGAAAGCACCTTATACATTGTGTTCATCAAGAATGCCAAGTTCTCATCGAATCTTGTAAAATGGTTCTCTTGCCAAAGATTTAGTGAAGATATAGGCAAGTTGATTAAGAGTATCTAAATGTGACCTCGGCATCTCCTTGAAATACATGATCACGAAGAAAGTGATGTCGTATGTCAATGTGTTTTGTTCTTGAGTGCATGACCAGATTCTTTGTAATGTTTATTGCACTTGTATTGTCGCACCGAAGAGGAATGCATCCTAGATCGAGTCTGTAGCCATGAAGTTGTTTCTTGAGCCATAATATTTGAGCATAACTACTACCCACTGCAATATATTCTGCTTCGGCGGTGCTAAGAGTAACATATGCTTGTTTCTTACAAGCCCATGATACTAATGCATTTCCAAGGATGTGACAAGTACCACTTGTGCTTTTTCTATCAGTTTTACAACCTGCATAATCTGCGTCAGATTAACCAACTAAATTGCAAACACTACCTTTAGGATACCATAATCCAACATTTGTTGTTCCTTTGAGATACTTCATGATCTGTTTTACAGCCATGAGATGTGATTCCTTTAGATTTGCTTGAAAGCGAACACATAGACAAATACTGAACATTATGTCAGGATGGCTTGCCGTCAAATATAATAAGGAGCCAATCATACCTCGATATTTTGTAATTTCAATGGAGACTCTCGATTCATCTTGATCAACGTATGTACCAGAACCCATTGGTGTAGTCATAGCTTTACAACTATTCATGTCAAATCTTTTCAACAATTATTTGCAAAACTTGTATTGGTTGATGAAAATGCCATCCTTTAATTGCTTGATTTGAATTCCAAGAAAATAATTCATTTTACCCATCATGGACATCTCAAATTCATCTTGCATCATTGCTGAAAATTCTTCACACATTTCTTTGTTTGACGAGCCGAAGATGATATCATCAACATAGACTTGAACTAGCAAAGTGTCACCTTTGATTTTTTTGATAAACAAAGTCTTGTTAACTTTACCTTTTTCAAAGCCTTTTTCGCATAAGAAATTACTTAGCCGATCGTACGATGCCCTTGGTGCTTGTTTCAAACCATAAAGAGCTTTTCTCAATTTAAAAACATGAGACGGATTCTTGACCCTGGGGGTTGCTTAACATAGACTTCTTCATTGATATATCCCTTCAAGAATGTGCTTTTGACATCCATTTGGAAAAGCTGAAAATTTAATGAACAACTATAGGCAAGTAAAAGACAAATAGCTTCTAACCTTGCAATTAGAGTGAAATTTTCTTCAAAGTCTATTCCTTATTCTTGATTGTAGCCTTGTGCTACCAATATTGCTTTATTCCGAACAATTATACCATTTTAGTCAAGTTTGTTCTTAAATACCCATCTTGTTCCAATGATGTATTTGTTTCTTGGCCTAGGGACAAGTTCCCAAACTTGATTCCTCTCACATTGATTTAACTCTTCTTGCATAGCAATAATGCATTGGTCATCGCCTAATGCTTCATCAGCTTTAGAGGGTTCGATTTGAGAGACAAATGCCATGTTTAGACAAGCATCTTTAATATTTAATCTTGTCGTCACACCTTAACTTATATCACCTATGACTTTATCGATAGGATGATCTCTACGAGTCCCCCACTCCTTTGGTAGATCATTGAATTTTGATTCTTGTTGAGATGTTTCTTCTTGTTGAATAGGTTGATCCTTATTGACATCTTTGGAAGTATTTTCTTGAGGAACTTCTTCATCGGATTTTTCATCAAACTTACCAAGGTTATCTTTGTCATTGTTTAGGACAAAGAATTTGCATTTTATCACAAATGTTTCGGTTAGCAAGAGTCGCCACCGACTTTTCTTTTATTCAAAAGGAATGGTGAAAAAGTACAAGAAAGACCTTTGAGATTATTTCTTGAGTTTGGGGGGTAGATTATGAAAAGGGAAGGTATTATCACCATTTTCATCCATGGTTTTCCATGGGCTCTTAGTTACTTGCTAGATCACTTACTTTTGTTTGAAATTGTGCTTTGTGTGGTTTTTGAAAGTATTTTGTAAAGAGGCCATTGTTTAGGAAAACTTTGTAATGATTCTCGTTCGTAAGAATATATACAAAGATGTTGATCTTTTGAAAATGTTTTCAAGTTTGTAAGACATTTTGAAAGTGTAGGTCTTTGTTTTGAAAATAGAAAGGATGTTTTGATTTGAAATTGAGCAAGTAACTAGGAACATTCTACCTACTCAAAAGTATTTCTTGTTCATTTCCTTTTCCTTTGACATTGTTATCTTACCATTGATTTGGTAAGCAACCCTATCTTTGGATGTAAACGGGACAGGCGTGGGTCATCGTATAACCATGATTAGAAATGTTGCAAGGTATCTTAGCATTCTCTTTTAGGGACTAAGATCATTTGAAAGGCAACATAGATAGCGTCATCGAGGGACTATGATCTTATATTTTGCTTGTTTTTGCAAAGATATCTCACATGCGTAATATGGCCATTTTATAAGGCAACCAAGTGGATTTTACCCTAAGGGTGCTTATGTGCAAGTGTATTGTTTTTCATTCTTGGTTTTGTCTTTGATTAGGGTTTTCTAATTGATTGGTTTTAGTCTTTCCATATAAACCCTAATTACTAGCATTTGTATATAAAGCGATAAATTACGGAATTTAAAATTACTACGCTATTACAATACTTGTGGGAGGGGGTGTACAAATTTAAATAGGGATTGCTAGAAAATAAACCTAATTATCTATTATTACCATATTGAATTTTTACAAAAATTGAATAAATAATGTACAAAATAAATAAATATACAAGAATGTAAATGTAAAGAAAATGGATATTTTGTTTGGATTTTTTTAGAGAAAAGGGGTTTTGGTTTAACCTAATTAACTAAAAGAAAAATAATTAATTAAATTAGTAAAAGAGTAGACCCAAATTTACTAGGAAAATGAATTTAAATAAAACCCTAATCTATTAATTAATTGAAAAAAAAAGAAATTAAGTTTATAAGAATATTTTTTGGTATTTTTGTGTTAAAAATAATTTATAGTATTATAAAATATTTTTGGTCTTTTTTGGTTTTAAAATAATATAGTTTAAAAAAATAACTAAAGCCCTAGTTTTTAATTAAATTTACAAACCAATTAGTAAATAAATAAAGTATGATTAAATAAAATAATTTTTTTGCGTAAAAAAAATAAATAAACTATATCAAAATATAAATCTAATGTTTTTTTTTTCTGATTTTTTTAGTATTAGATAAAATATTTAAGAAAACAAATAAATAAAAATGAGAAAAAGAAAATAATATGGGCCAAGGGTGTGAATAGCCAGCAAGGGGGGTCAGTAGTAAGAAAAAAAATATAAGGCACAAGGGATGAGGCCCAGCGCTGCAAACAAATGACAAAAATATGGAAAATGTGAGAAAACAAGTAAAAAGGGTACCACTGGGTCTCTAACCCAGGTCCCTATAGTCACATGTGCGCGCTTCTACCATTAGGGTGGCTATACATTCATTTATATAAACAAAACAACAAATATATGATAGTAAACAATTCCATGGCCTGAACTTCATCTTCAACCTCAGGCCCAGCCAGAGTACCTGCATCTTGTTCATCTCTCATCCATTTGCAAAAATGTAAACATGAATCTTGTAGCAAATTTCCTCACGATTTCAGAAATGCAAAGCAATAAAATTATAGATGAAAAACAAGCATGAATTTTAATGGCCCTAATATGAACCCTAAAAAATTCAGAAACTTCAATCTTAAAATTCTCTAAGCTCAAGCAATATAAATGAAAATTATAGACATGGTTAGCTTTAGGGCAATGATATCTACATTTTTCATTCACAAATAAACCATTAATGATGCCTGTATGAAGAGTTCAAAAGTCAGAAAACTTACCTTGCAAGAGGGTATCGTGTTTGGAGTTTGAGTAGTATTTAGTGAGTTCCAATGATTGGATTAGCTTCCTCAGGTTTCCAGGAAGCTAATGTGATGCTTAGCTTGAGTTGAAAGTGCCTGAGGAGTTCTGTAGAAGTCAAGGTGCAAGGTGTTGTTTTTGAAAATAGTGTATGATGATGGATGTGTTACAGTGGTGTTGGAATTGTTTGTGTATGTTATTTAGAAGCTTTTGAAAGTAAAAGGCTAAGAAACGCACGAGTAAATTTGGAGATTGGATTCAAAACTCAAAAATGGCAAGTTTTGAGGTTTTTTTGGTCATTCTATGTTCTTGGTGTTTTCAGGGCTTAAGCATACGTGGGATTGGTGGAAAATGATTTGTATATGTATAATCAAAAGGTCTTGAGTGTTTTTGAGAGTCCGAAGTACAAGTTACAAGCTAATTGCTATGTTACTTGATTTTCAAGAAAACTGGGAAAACAAGTTTCAAGAGGAAGTACAAGCATGGGCTGAGTGATTGTAAGTGTCTAGACAAGCTTCTCTTGAGTTATGGGAGTTGTATGATCAGAAGAAAGAAATTGCAAGGCTCAAGAACAAGTTTTGAACAAAAAGCTACTTTATCAAGATGGCATTGTCCACTTTATTCCTAAAATGGATATAAAGCATGGCCTTGCATTGAATGCTTGAATTGAGACCTCTAACAGCTGCACAAGCAATTAATTATGGAGTGCCTAACAAGTTTGAGGCCTACAAATTAGAGGTCATGCAGCATAAGTTTGAATTTTGAATCTTGTTCATCACAAAATGACTTGTAATTCAAGTGTGAAAACCTTAACTTCATCTCTTCGATTCTCCCTACTCAAAAATGATCTCAATGAGTTCTTTGGCATTTTGGAAAGCTTGTAATTTTATCTACAACCCCTCTTTGAATCACTTTTGAAAATTCCTCTGGGAACTATATGAAAAAGTGCCATGAAGTTAGGTCAAAATCCTGACTAAATTAGGGCAAAATTTCACTAAGTGTTTTATTTCATGACCATGTGTTCTTAAAATTATAACTTGAGATCCAAGCACTTTTGGAAGAAGTTGCGTAAAGAAATTTTGTAGATTTCATGTAGATCTACAACTTTCATGTTGAAAGTTTCTTTTGAATCATCTTGCATCATGGTGAAAATTTTGCTCAAAGTTGTGAAAAAATAAGAAATTTCCAACACTTAGAAAAATTTCTATGTTTAGAAATTTTAACTTTTCAAAATGAAATCTTGAATTTTTGATTTATTGATGAATAAGTTTCATATTTTGACATGATTTGATGAATTGTGATTTTTGACATTTGATTTTGACCAAAAAGTCAAAGTTTAACTTTTTAGTATACAGTTGACTTTTGATCAGTTGACTGAAAATTCATCCGTCAATCCATTGGACTTGAGAAATGTTTTGAGCTATGTAATTAGGTCAAATTATTCAATTGGACTCTTGAGATCATGCCTTAAACCAATTGATCATTTACTAGGTCAAAAATCAGAAATTGCCCTTTCCCAGTCAAAACCCTAATTTTGACCATTTTGACCTTTTGATGATTTGATCAAATTTATTGAGGAATTATGGTCCAAACTTGATCAAATGATACATATGAGTTTAAAATGTTGACGTGGATAAAAAATTATGAAGTTTGACTGTAAATTGGCCGTAGTTGACTTTTTCCCCAATATAGTTAATTTTTAGGTCAACTGCTCAATTGACTGAGCAAAAGTGTGATTCAAAGCTTGAAACTTGACATGAGTAATATTGAGGGTCCATAATGATCCATGAAAGTCATATGGGGCATTGGAAGTTCAAATATCCTTGTGCAATTTCAAACCCTAATTCTGGTCATCAGTGCTTAAGGAGGTGTCTTAAGCTGATCAACCCTAGTGCAGTCTTGAGCCAAAGGGGATCTTGTGAGCAAATTCTTGATAAGTGAAAGGAAATTTTTTTAGGTACAATAGCTTCCCCTGTTTAATCTTTTTCAGCCTGAAGAGTTAGATTGGAGAGTTTTTCCATTCGTGACTCGAAGGTGGAAGATGGTTGGACATTAGAGTGCCCAAAAATTTGCACTCGGCGATGTGATCATTGACAGGTGATGGTGTAGGGAATGGGCTTAAAGATGCCATTCAAAAATGATTGATGAGATCTGAATCTGAATGAGTATCACGATTTCATCCGTGTCTGGAGCATATCTGAACTGTATCTGAAAGTTGAACCTGAATGAGTATCAGGATGGCATTCGTGTCTTGGAGCGTATCGGAACTTTATCTGAAAGTTGAATCTGAATGAGTATCAGGATGGCATCCGTTTCTGGAGCATATTTGAACTTTATCTGAGTGAATCTGAATGAGTATCAGGATGGCATCCATGTCTGGAGCGTATTTGAACTGTATCTGAAAATTGAATCTGAATGAGTATCAGGATGGCATCCGTGTCTGGAGCGTATCTAAACTGTATCTGAAAACTGAATCTGGATGAGTATCAGGATGGCTCCGTGTCTGGAGTGTATCTGAATTGTATCTGAAAACTGAATCTGAATGAGTATCAGGATGGCATCCGTATCTAGGGTGTTTCTGAACTGTATCTGAAAGTTGAATCTGAATGAGTATCAGGATGACATCCGTGTCTGGAGCATATCTGAACTGTATCTGAAAGCCTTTGAACATTGTTAATGGTAGCTATTGATTAACCTTATCCTAAAAAGTGTAAAATTTTAACTAATATGCAATGTCTTGTTGTATGAAATGCATGGTGTAATGAGATTATGATACATGCATTCATGTTATCGATGTTTATGATATATGGGTGAGATGTATGCGTATGTTAGCTAATTTGCTGCACTGCTTGTTGGATTGGGGAAAATAAATCCCCGACTGCTGCTGAGGATACAAAGTGTAAGTCATCATGTTTTGATGAATTTCCACTTAGAGAAATAAACTTCGTTGTAATGGAAATGATGTGTACTTCTTGTAAAATCCTGTTGGGAAATACTGAGAATTTTGGAGACTTCTACCGGGGAGTGATAGCTGGAAGTTTTGTTCCGCTGGGGATTAAACTGCACACTGTAGGGGATTTTATGGAAATAGTTTAGAGAGATTTCCCTATCTCTTAAAGCCATTAGTGATTGTCTTTCTATTTTGTTCATTTGTAAATGGTAGTTACGTTCAAATGCATATGTTCAAAAATAAATCATTGGACATTTTCTTAAACAAAACTCAAGAGTAAAGAAAAACATATAGTTTTGCACTTTTAAAGGGATATTTTTGTATTGACTTCGAGTAAGTATCTTTGTCCAATGAGACAAACATTATAGTAAGAGAATGCCGACGTAAAAAATGAAAATTTGATACATAGAAAAGATAGCTATGTGAAATAATCCCATGGGGTTCCCATTCTTCTATAGCCTTCGTGTCTCTGAGCATCTTATCTATTTGTTGCCTTGTCCGAAGTTGATTGAATTGATTAGAACCTTCGAGTTTGCAGGTTGTCCGTAAGGTGATCCAACGGGACATAGTCATACGCTTTAATTCCCTAACTTTTTCCTGGACCTCCCTTTCGGGTTTTCCGTCCACCGGGATACCCTTTTTTGCCCAAGCCGCCCTTTCGGATTTTCAGCTTGCCGGGTGTACACATTTTTTTGGTTCGCCGTGATGCCCTTGTTTCGCCTAGGTGTGTCAACCTAGCGGGTCTCTTATGCGTAGTATCTTTTGACTATGTCCGCGTTCATGGGGTGCGGCAGGTCGTCGTCATCCATGGTGGTCAAGATTATTGCTCCACCAGAGAATATGCTTTTGATTACAAATGGTCCTTCATATGTAGGAGTCCATTTTCCCCTAGGATCACCCTGTGGTAGTATGATACGTTTGATCACCAGATCCCCGACTTGATACACTTGGCGTCTGACCTTTTTGTTGAAAGCCTTGATCATCCGTTTTTGATACATTTGACCATGACAGACAACAATAAGCCTTTTTCTCATCAATCAAGTTTAGTAGATCAAGTCGAGTCTGGATCCAATCGTCTTCGTTCAGACCTGCATCCTTCATGATTCTCATAGAGGCCATTTGGACCTCAATAGGCAAGACAACCTCCATGCCATATACTAGAGAGTAGGGTGTTGCCCCGGTTGATGTGTGTGCCGTGGTACAATAACCGTGGAGAGCGAATGGTAGCATCTCATGCCAGTCTTTGTATGTGACTGTTGTTTTTTTTATTATATTTTTGATGTTCTTATTTGCGGCTTCGATAGCACCATTCATCTTTGGCCAGTAAGGGGAAGAATTGTGATGCTGGATCTTGAATTGCTCGCACAGGGCGGTAATCATAGTATTGTTTAGATTCGTACCATTGTCTGTGAATCCTCTCCGGGATACCATACCAACAAATGAGATTCTATTTAATGAACTGGGCTACAACATTCTTGGTAACGGAAGTGAAAGAGGCCACCTCAACCCACTTTGTAAAATAGTCAATGGCCACTAAGATGAAGCGGTGTCCATTAGAGGCTGTTGGTTTGATTTCCCCAATCATATTGATGCCCCACATAGCAAAAGGCCAAGGAGCCGTCAATACATTCAGAGGAACCGGAGGTACATGTACCTTGTCAGCATAAATCTGACACTTGTGGCATGTCCAAGAGTGTTGATAGCAATCTGCTGCCATGGTAGACCAGTAATAACCTATCCGTAGGATTTTCTTTGCCATTGTATGCCCACTGGAATGGGTTCCAAACGTGCCCTCATGTAGATCAGCCATGATCTTTTCTGCCTCAACCTTGCCTACACAACGGAAGAAAACAGAGTCATAGTTGCATTTGTAGAGAATGCCATTACTAAGGAAGAATTTAGCAGAGAATCTCCTTAAGAACTTCTTATCATTGACTGAAGCTCCCTCCGGATATTCTTGAGCCTCGAGATACCTCTTTACTTCGTGAAACCAAGGCTGGTGCACTACTTCTTCAGTATTAATCTCGTGACAGTGAGCTCGTTCATCCATTCTATCAATGGTGATCTAGGGAGCCTCAATATCCCATTTAAGTTTAAACATAGATGACAATTTGGCTAGTGCGTCTGCTAGCTGATTTTCTTCTCGCGGGAAATGCTCGAAGGTAATCTTCTCAAAATGTGGGATCAATGTTAGCACATGTTCTTTGTAGGGGATAAGATTAGGGTGTTTGGTGTCCCATTCCCCTTTGATCTGGCTGATGACCAAAGCTGAATCTCCGAATACACTTAAGGATTTGATTCCCAAATCTATGGCAGCTTTGAGACCAAAAATGCACGCTTCTTATTCTGCCATGTTATTTGTACAATTGAAGTAGAGTCTTTCCGTAAGGGAGTATGACATCCTTAAGGAGATATGAGTACAACACCTATACCATTGCCGAGTGTGTTGGATGCCCCATCAAAAACCAGGGTCTATCGGGATCCTTGTTCAGGTCTGTCATATTGTCTGAATTTCTCATAGTTGTTTACCATCATGATATCTTCATCTGGGAATTTGAACTTCATGGACTGGTAGTCATCCACAGCTTGATGAGCAAGGTGATCTGCTAGTACACTGCCCTTTATTGCTTTCTGGGTAGTATACTGTATGTCATATTCTGTCAAGATCATCTGCCATCTCGCTATTCTCCCAAAGAGGGCAGGTTTCTCGAAGATCTATTTTATTGGATCCATTTTAGATATCAATAAGGTAGTATGGGTCAACATATACTGTCCTAGTCGGAGAGAAACCCATGCCAGAGCGCAACAAGTTTTCTCGAGCAGTGAATATCTGGTTTCACAGTCGGTAAACTTTTTGCTCAAGTAATAAACAACATGCTCTTTTTGGCCAGACTCGTCATGCTGCCCCAACACACACCCCATTGAATTTTCCAAAACAGTTAGATACATGATGAAGGGTCTTCCCTCGACTGGTGGAATCAAAACCAGAGGCCCTTACAGGTATTCTTTGATCTTGTCGAAGGCAGTTTGACACTCATCATTCCATTTGACTACTTGATCTTTCTTAAGTAATTTGGAGATTGGTTCACAAGTAGCTGTCAGGTGAGACATGAATCTGGAAATGTAGTTTAACCGTCCCAAGAATCCTCTGACTTCTTTCTCAGTACGAGGAGCATGAATTTCTTGTATTGCTTTCACCTTGGCATGATCTACTTCAATACCTTTACTGCTGATGACAAAGCCTAGGAGTTTACCAGACCTCTCCCCAAATGTGCATTTATTCGGGTTCAACCTCAGCTTGTACTTCTTTAACCTCTCAAACAGTTTTTGTAAATGATCAAGATGCTCTTCTTCTGTTTGAGATCTGGCTATCATGTCCTCCACATAGACCTCGACTTCGTGATGTATCATGTCGTGAAATAGAGCTACCATGGCACATTGGTAGGTTGCCCCAGCGTTCTTCAACCCGAATGGCATAACCTTGTAGTAGAATATGCCCCACTGTGTGACAAAGGTTGTTTTCTCCATGTTATCAGGTGCCATTTTGATTTGTTTTTAGCCTGAGAACCTTCCATGAAGGAAAAAAATTTATGTTATGTCGTATTGTCCACTAGAATATCAATGTGGGGAAGTGGGAAATCATCCTTAGGGCTTTCCCTATTCAAATATCTGTAGTCCACGCACATTCGTACCTTGCCGTCCTTTTTGGGCACGGGAACAACATTGGCAACCCAATGTGGATAGGAGGTGACGACTAAGAATCCGGCATTGAATTGTTTCATGACTTCAGCCTTAATCTTCTCTGACATGTCTGGTCGCATGCGATGGACTTTCTGTTTTACCAGAGGGCAGTCTTCTTTTGTTGGTAGACGATGTACCATGATATCAGCATCAAGTCCTGACATGTCTTCATACGACCAGGAAAAGACCTCAACATAATCATGTAGCAATTGAGTCAGACGCTCTTTGACACTTGGTTCCAGATTGGCACCCACCTTGACTTCTCTCTTGTCTTCTTCGGTAACTAGGTTAATTGTGTCCACTGGTTCTTCGTGGGACTGTATGGTCCTCTCTTCTTGTTGTAGTAACCTGGCTAGTTCCCCTGTCACTTCACAATCTTCCTCACCTTCGTCTTTGTCTTGGTAGATTAGATTTTCAAAGTCACAAAAGGCCATAGCATGATCGTTACCCATGGGATCCCGAATGGATGTAGATCTGCAATTTGAATGTGAGTGTGTGTAAGAGTATAGCTATCTTTGAAAGAAATGAAAATGTAAAAAGAAAAACAATGAGCACAAAGTTTGTATGCAAAAGCGTCCATGATTCATTGATGTCATATGGAAATGAGATAATAAACCTTACAAATGGACCATTCTGCCTCGGGTAAGACACAAGGTTTTAAGAGTCTGAATTATTTAATATTACAGGTCCGAAAAAATTGAAAGACAAATTACTGTTGGATAAAAGTGATTGGAACAAAATATCTAGCTTTCCAGTTGCTGAGCCCTCCATTGACAGTTGGGAAAATCCAATCCTCTAGGTTATAGTTGTCTTCATCATCCTCCACTGTGTTGACTTCACGGTTGCTGATCTTCAAGGGTGGTCCTCCAGCATGACTACGGCGTAGGAATTTCTGGGCTCCTAAAGTGAAACCCAAACCAAATTTATTAAATTTGTATGGGATATCTGGGAGTTGGCCCTAAATAGTGCACCCACCTTATTCTATCACTGCCTTGGCATCTTTCACAGAGGACATCTTGAGCGGAGGCCTTGTAATCTTTGGGACTTGAGAAACAACCTTGGTTACTGCCACAGTTTACGGGACTTCTTCAAAGTGATGGAATGGCGTTTCAATAAATTCACCATGTAATTCCACATATTTGAAGGAATTTAGATGACTGACCATATACTCTTCTTCTCCATGAACAATGATGATTTTCCCCTGAATTGGATATTTCAGCATTTGATGCAACGTAGAGGTAACAACACCGACATTTTGAATCCACGGTCGGCCTAATAAGTAGGAATATGAAGGGAGAATATCCATTACATAAAAAGTTGAATCAAATGTTTGGGTTCCAACTTTTATGGGGATGTCCACTTCCCCATGCACCATCCTTTTTGAGTCGTCGAAGGCCTTCACCACTATGTTGCTAGGTTTCAAGGTCAATCCTTCACAGTCAAGCCTATCAAGAGCCTCTTTAGGCAACATATTTAGAGACGAACCGGTATTAACCAAGACATGAGACAAAGTTGTGCCCCTGCATTCGACTGAGACATACAATGCGTCGTTATGGTTCCTCCCCCTTGGCGTTAAATCAGTATCCGAAAAACCTAAACCATTATCTGCGGTCAAGCTGGCTACGCAGTCTTTGAACTGATCGGCAGATGTTTCTTCGGGTACATGGGAAATTTTAAGGAATTTTACCAAGGCCTTTGCATGAGCCTCGGAACATAACAATAAAGGCACATGGAAATTTTTGATGGAGTTTGCCCCAGTTGTTCGACGACATTGTAGTCGCTTCTTTTTATAATCTTTGGAATTTCCTACATCTCTTTTCGGGAGGTCTCAGGGATAGCTACTAATTGTGCCTTCATCTGGACAGGCTCAACCAGAATACCTTTGCCTCGAGTCTCAGTTGACTCGGCAGTAGGAATGTCAGTAGGGATGATAACAGGGATTGCAGCAGTTTTGTCAACAGGAGTATCGGCAGAGATGATTGCAGGACTGGGAATAGCATTTGGAGGAGCAACAACAACGAGAATGATTACTGGTCTAAAAATAACTTTTGGAGGAGCAATTTATGGAGAGAATACCCTTCCACTTCGGGTTATCTTGCTAGTCCCTACGATGTTACTAATATCGGAGTCAACCTTCTCAGAACTTGAATTTTCAGCAGCTGGCCAATCTTGCTTGATACCGTGATAGTAGACATCACCTCCATAATACCATGGGACGATCTTCTCTGACGAATACGGGATTGGTCCAGGCATTGTAATTATCAACAGAGCTACTTTAGGAATTGATGTAATTCTAACGGGTCTTTTGGTGGAGACCCTGGAAGAATTGTCGGAAATGGTCACTATGGAAACATCATTATAAGAAACAGTTGGAATAGAAGTCTTCTTGAACGAAATTTCCTTGTTATCTATTAGGCATTGAACGCCTACTTTTAACAAATGACAGTTGGTTGGTGAGGATAAACAGAAATGACAACTTTCGTCACAGCCTGGGAATACACTGGCATTCAACAAGTTCTTTTTTATAGTCAGGAGTGGGGTCACAAGTTCATCAACCAAAGTAACAAACATATCTTCCTCAACGGCATTGACATCATGGTCGTGCTTGGGCATAGGGGTAGTGATAACATTGGGAATTTCTGGTGCATCGAATTCAATCTCTTTAGCTTCAAGAAGGTCTTGTACCTTGTTTTTCAGAGCCCAACAGTTGTTAGTGTCATGGTCGGGACTATCAGAATGGTATGCACAACGGGCATTAGGATGATAATGAGGAGAGGTTGTTTTAGGATTCTTTGGAGCTTCTTTCAAAGTCACTAGATTGGATCTTAACAAATGTGGAAATACTTGAGATAGTGTCATATTAATTCGGGTGAACTGTCGGACTGGTCTTTCCGTTCGTGGCTGGTTGCTTATTTGCTTAGCAGGTGCGGGTTTAGGAATCATGATATCCCCCACCATTGGACGGCATTCAGCGCTATCTTGATTTCTCTAAGGATATACAACAACAACTTCTTTTTTTCAAATAAATGGTTTTCTTACAGCAGCAGAGGATGCATCTTTTTGAATCTTCCCATTTTTATCCCGGCTTCCACCCTTTCTCCGGTCAATATCAATTCGGTAAAACCTGTCGAGGAACTCCCAATTAAGTGATTAAAGAAATTACTAGACAAGGTGCCCAAAAACATATCTACTAACTCTCTTTCAGATAGGGGAGGCAGGACTCTTCTTGCTAAGTCCCTCCATTTTTGCGCGTAGCCTTTGAAGCCTTCACTTGAAACCATGGCCATACTCTTGAGTTGAGTATGGGTAGGAGAAAGGTTTGCATTGTATTGGTATTGTTTTAAAAGGCAGCGGCAAGATCTTCCTAATTATGAAAATTGGCTCTTTCTAGCTGATAAAACCAATCAAGTTGAGTTCCGGACATACTGTCTTGAAAGAAGTGTACCCATAAATCCTTGTCAGCAGTGTGAGGCTGTATTTTCCTCACATAGGACCGAAGATGCATTTTGGGACATGAAACTCCATCGTATTTGGCGAACACCTGTGCCTTGAATTTTGGAGGAATGACAATCCCAAATACTAAACCTAACTCCTCAAAGTCCAGTCCATGCACTTTTTGAATTTCCATTGCACTTAATTGTTCTTCCAGATGCTTATACTTGTCGTCGGCTGGAGGATATTGTTCTTCAGAATAATCTTCTTCTTCCTCTTCCTCTTCTGAATCTGGCTGGGCAACTGCTTCCTTGCCTTTCCCATCTTGATTATCTTTCTCACCAGATGACGTTGCATAGTCTAAGGTCCGTCTAGCTTGTCCTTGGAATCTTCTTCCCATATTTAGAACTCTGGTTACTTTCTTTGTTTTCTTCTTTTTCTCTTCAACCAACAAGGTCTTCAACTCTTCTTATCCTTTGGCTAGAGTTAAGAACATCTGTTGAAACTGAGCATTTTGTGCTTGAAGGTCTTTCACAGTTTGCTCGAGATCCATCTTCCTGAAATAAACAGTAGAAAGATGAGGAGACTTGTTGCAAGAAACCTGCTTATGTTATGATGAATGGTAGATGCATATGCAATGATTTCAAGGAACTTAGAGATTTAAAATTGCTTTAGACCAAAAAGGATCACACGTCATATTAAATCAAAGCTTGAGTAAATCATGCCTCTTTTGGGCTTACAAAGAAATACAAAAAATTTAAGATAAGAAAATTGTACGCATCCTTTTTGGTGCGATGTAGGCGTTCAGGCTCGGCTCCTCATGAAGTTGCTTAGTGAGTTCCAAAACCTTCTTCTCGCTAGCATAGAATTGGGCCTCAAAAGCATCTCGCTCCCCCTTGAGTTGTATCCAATCTCTTTGTAAGTCTTCAAGAGAGGTGGGCATGTAAGGATGCATGATAGTGTATGAAACATCTCCTTCCATAACAGGCTCAATGATTACCGGGAGAATGGAGGGATAAGGCATCATAAGACTCTGAGCACGAGTTCGTACCCATTTGAGGTAAGGCTCAAGAAGGATGGAATTCTTATGCCTTAATGTCTTGCTATCTACCTTGTTCAACATTCTCCAAGCTCGGATAAATCTATGGTGATGACCTTGATTGTCACTTTCGTAGTCGAATACTAACCCTTGAATGAGCATCTCATATGGGTTATCCCTTCGGGCGTAACCAAACTATCTTAAGGCTAAGCAAGGGTTGTAGGTGATACCTCCCCTAATGTCAAGTAAAGGGATATTAGGGAATTCTCCACAATGGTCGACAATAGTAACATTCTCTATAGATCGGGAACACCACTGGATGTCTGAATGTTTGAGCGTCATCAACCTTTGTGACCACCTTGAACCTTGCTCGTTCTTCAATACAGATTAGGGAAGATGAGAAATAAACCATCTTTCCAAGAGAGGAGTGCAACACATAAGGACGCCTCTTTTCCTTATAGTGCGAGTGTGAAAAGAATGTAGGATTTCCCCTAACAGAGTAGGCACCGGGTTGCGGGACATGAAGATTTTGACGGTGTTCACATCTATGAGTTGGTTAGGATTTGGAAACAAAACCATCCCATAGATGAGGAGAGCCACAATTTCCTCAAAAGCTTGCAAGTCCAAGGATTTCCAACAGTTCTGGGCTTTCTCAAACAAGAACTTTGCTAGGAAACCCTTGACACCACTCCTTGATTCCCAATTGGTTGTGATATCAGATGGTTTCAAGTGTAGAGCTTGAGCAATCTCTTCTGGCTTTGGATCTCTTTCTGTACCGTTGAAAGGTAGTTGATTGAGAATGGGAATCCTCAAGATTTGGGAGAATTCTTCCAAAGTTGGCACAAGTTGATAATCAGGAAATGTGAAGCAATGGTGTAAAGAATCAAAGAACTGAAAGAGCACATTCATCATGTCTTCATCAGTGTTGGAGATGACCAAGTTTAGTAGGCGACCATGTCTCTCGGTAAATGGAGAATTTTCAGGAATCCTTGATGCTATCTCTTTAAGTTGAGGAGGGATCTTTACGAGATTGACTTGAATGGTTTTTTCGCGGATAGAATCCATGTCCTACAAAACAGAACAAAGATAAATCCAAAATCCTTGAAATGGTTAGTGAATGAATATGATGTTTATGATGTTATGTACAAGTAAATATACACAAACAAAGAAAACAAGTCCTTAGGTTTAGGCTTGCATGGAGTCTCATAGGTAAGTACCCTCTTGAAGTTTAGTTGGCTCAGACCTATCCTAGTAATAGTAACCGGGTTCTAAGGAGCTAAATATCACCGGTTTGTTTCTTTGGTCATTATTTCAGCACAAGCCTTTTTAATGGCAACAGAAATATCCCAAAAAACCAAACCTCAATGAGTGTAGTATCGAGTATCTACCAACTTCGGACTGCACTAAAGTCGGTCATCTCACTATGTCCTAATGGCCAAGTTGGTCAAGTAAAGGTTCTAAAAGTTCATTAGTGCTTCATGACATCACTCAGCGACCCCGTATTCTCCTTGATTAACTCAAGGGCTACCGGTACCCACAAATATGTCGCACTAACGTAGCTATTTCTTAGACCATATCGGTATACCCCACACAGTTTCCACAATGTATTGCTACTTACATATAAGGTATCCCAAATCCGGGTAGAGGATTCAAACCCAAATAAATAACTATAATGTAAAGCAAACAAGTCAAACAATGCAAGAGAGTAAATGTGATCTAACCCTAAGGTAACCCCACTTTTAGAATTTTCCCCATCAGAGTCTCCAGTTCTGTGATACGGTGGGAGAACTGACTTGAAGGTTTTGCATTTTATCGCAAATGTTGCGGTTAGCAAGAGTCGCCACTGACTTTTCTTTTATCCAAAAGGAAAGGTGAAAAAGCACAGGAAAGACCTTTTAGATTATTTCTTGAGTTCGGGGGGTAGATTATGAAAAGGGAAGGTATTAGCATCCTTTTCATCCATGGTTTTCCATGGGCTCTTAGTTACTTGCTAGATCACTTGCTTTTGTTTGAAATTGTGCTTTGTGTGATTTTTGAAAGTATTTTGTTAAGAGGACATTGTTTAGGAAAACTTTGTAATGATTCTCGTTCGTAAGAATGACTACAAAGATGTTGATCTTTTGAAAATGTTTTCAATTTTGTAAGGCCTTTTGAAAGTGTAGGAGTTTGTTTTGAAAATAGCAAGGATGTTTTGTTTTGAAATTGAGCAAGTGACTAGGAACATTCTACCTACTCAAAAATCTTTCTTGTTCATTTCCTTTTCCTTTGACATTGTTATCTTATCATTGATTTGGTAAGAAACCCTATCTTTGGATGTAAACGGGATGGGCGTGGGTCATTGTATAACCATGATTAGCAATGTTGCAACGTATCTTAGCATTCTCTTTTAGGGACTAAGATCATTTGAAAGAAAACATAGATAGCGTCATCGAGGGACTATGATCTTATATTTTGCTTGTTTTTGCTAAGATACCTCACATGCGTAATATGGTCATTTTGCAAGGCAACCAAGTGGATTTTAGCCTAAGGGTGCTTGTGTGCAAGTGTATTGTTTTTCATGCTTCGTTTTGTCTTTGATTAGGGTTTTCTAATTGATTGGTTTTAGTCTTTCCATACAAACCCTAATTACTAGCATTTGTATATAAAATGATAAATTACGGAATTTAAAATTACTACGCTATTACAATACTTGTGGGAGGGGTGTACAAATTTAAATGGGGATTGCTAGAAAATAAACCTAATTATCTATTACAACCATATTGAATTTGTACAAGAATTGAATAAATAATGTACAAAATGAATAAATATACAAGAATGTAAATGTAAATAAAATGGATATTTTGTTTGGATTTTTTTAAAGAAAAGGGGTTTTGGTTTAACCTAATTAACTAAAAGAAAAATAACTAATTAAATTTGTAAAAGAGTAGACCCAAATTTACTAGGAAAATGAATTTAAATAAAACCCTAATCTATTAATTAATTGAAGAAAAAAAAAAGAAATTAAGTTTATAAGAAGAATATTTTTTGGTATTTTTGTCTTAAAAATAATTTATAGTATTATAAAATATTTTTGGTCTTTTTTGGTTTTAAAGTAATATATTTTAAGAAAATAACTAAAACCCTAGTTTTTAATTAAATTTACAAACCAATTAGTAAATAAATAAAGTATGATTAAATAAAATTATTTTTTTGTGTAAAAAAAAAACTATATCAAAATATAAATCTAATGTTTTTATATTTTTTTTCTGATTTTTTTAGTATTAGATAAAATATTTAAGAAAATAAATAAATAAAAATGAGAAAAACAAAATAAAATGGGCCAGGGGTGTGAATAGCCAAAAAGGGGGGTCAACAGTAAGAAAAAAAATAAAAGGCCCAAGGGATGAGGACAAGCGCTGCAAACAAATGATAAAATTATGGAAAATATGAGAAAACAAGTAAAAAGGGTACCACTGGGGCTCGAACCCAGGTCCCTATAGTCACAGGCAAGTGCTTCTACCACTAGGGTGGCTATACATCTGTTTATATAAATAAAACAACAAATAAATGATAGTAAACATGTCCATGGCCCGAACTTCATCTTCAACCTCACGCCCAGCCAGAGTACCTGCATCTTGTTCATCTCTCATCTATTTGCGAAAATGTAAACATGAATCTTGTAGAAAATTTCCTCAAGATTTCAGAAATGAAAAGCAATAAAATTATAGATCAAAGACAAGCATGAATTTTAATGGCCCTAATCTGAACCCTAAAAATTTTAGAAACATCAATCCTAAAATTCTCTAAGCTCAAGCAATATAAATGAAAACTATGGACATGGTTAGCTTTAGGGCAATGATATCTACATTTTTCATTCACAAATAAACCACTAATGATGCATGTATGAAGAGTTCAAAAGTCAGAAAACTTACCTTGATAGAGGGTATCGTGTTTGGAGTTTGAGTAGCTTTTACTGAGTTCCAATGATTGGATTAGCTTCCTCAAGTTCCCAGAAGCTAATGTGATGCTTAGCTTGAGTTGAAAGTGCCTGAGGAGTTTTGTAGAAGTCAAGGTGCAAGGTGATGTTTTTGAAAATGGTGGATGATGATGGAGGTGTTACAGTGGTGTTGCAGGTGTTGAAATTGTTTGTGTATCTTATTTAGAAGCTTTTGAAAGTAAAAGGCCAAGAAACGCACAAGTAAATTTGGAGATTGGTTTCAAAACTCAGAAATGGCAAGTTTTGAGGTTTTTTGGTCATTCTCTGTTCTTGGTGTTTTCAGGGCTTAAGCATGCGTGGGATTGGTGGCAAATGACTTAAGTATGTATAAGCAAAAGGTCTCGAGTGTTTTTGAGAGTCAGAAGTACAAGTTACAAGCTAATTTCTATGTTACTTGATTTTCAAGAAAAGTGGGAAAATAAGTTTCAAGAGGAAGTATAAGCATGGGTTGAGTGGTTGTAAGTGTCTAGACAAGCTTCTCTTGAGTTATGGGACTTGTATGATCAGAAGAAAGCAATTGCAAGGCTTAAGAACAAGTTTTGTGCAAAAACCTACTTTATCAAAATGGCATTGTGCACTTTCTTCCCAAAATGGAAATAAAGCATGGCCTTGCATTGAATGCTTGAATTTAGACCTCTAACAGTTGTGCAAGAAATTAATTATGGAGTTCCTAACAAGTTTAAGGCGTGCAAAGTAGAGTTTATGCAACATAAGTTTGAATTTTGAATCTTGTTCATCATAAAATGACTTGTAATTCAAGTGTGAAAACCCTAACTTCATCTCTTCGATTCTCCCTACTCAAAAATGATCTCCATGAGTTCTTGGACATTTTGGAAATCTTGTAATATGCTCTACAACCCCTCTTTTAATCAGTTTTCAAAATTCCCCTTGGAACTATATGAAAAAGTGCCATGAAGTTAGGTCAAAATCCTGACCAAATTAGGGAAAAATTTCACTAAGTGATTTGTTTCATGACCACGTGTCTTAAAATTATAACTTGAGATCCAAGCACTTTTAGAAGGAGTTATGTAAAGAAATGTTATAGATTTCATAGAGATTTACAACTTTCATGTTGAAAGTTTCTTTTGAATCATCTTGCATCATGGTGAATAAGTTTCATATTTTGACATGCTTTGATGAATTGTGATTTTTGACATTTGATTTTGACCAAAAAGTCAAATTTTGACTTTTGAATATACAATTGGCTGAAAATTCATCTGTCAATCCATTGGACTTGAGCAATGTTTTGAGCTATGTCATTACGTAAAAATGATGCAATTGGAATCTTGAGATCATGTCTTAAACCAATTGATCATTTGCTAGGTCAAAAATCAGAAATTGCCCTTTCCCAGTTAAAACCCTAATTTTGATCATTTTGCCCTTTTGAAGATTTGATCAAATTTCTTGAGGAATTATGGTCCAAACTTGATAAAATGATACATATGAGTTTAAAATTTTGATGTGGATCAAAGATTATGAAGTTTGACTGTAAATTGGCCATAGTTGACTTTTTCCGCAATACAACTAATTTTTAGGTCAACTGCTCAATTGACTGAGCAAAAGTGTGATCCAAAGCTTAAAACTTGACATGAGTGATATTGAGGGTCCATAATGATCCATTAAAGTCATATGGGGCATTGGATGTTCAAATATCCTTGTGCAATTTCAAACCCTAATTCTGGTCATCAACTGCCCTTGTTCAATCTTCTTGAGCCTGAAGAGTTAGATTGGCGAGTTTTGCCATTCGTGACTCGAAGGTGGAAGATGATTGGACATTAGAGTGCCCAGAAATTTGCACTCAGTGGTGTGATGTTTGACGGTTGATGGTATAGGGAATGGGCTTAAAGATTCCATTCAAAAATGATTGTTGAGAGCTGAATCTGAATGAGTATCAAGATGGCATCCATGTCCGGAGTGTATCTGAATTGTATCTGAAAGTTGAACCTGAATCAGTATTAGGATGGAATACGTGTCTTGGAGCGTATCTGAACAGTATCTGAAAGTTGAATCTGAATGAGTATCAGGATGGCATCCGTGTCTGGGGTGTATCTGAACTGTATCTAAAAACTGAATCTGAATGAGTATCAGAATGGAATCCGTGTATGGAGCATATCTGAACTGTATCTGAAAATTGAATCTGAATGAGTATCAGGATGGAATCCGTGTCTGGAGCGTATCTGAACTGTATATGAAAACTGAATTTGAATGAGTATCAGGATGGCATCCGTGTCTAGAGGGTATATGAACTGTATCTGAAAACTGAATTTGAATGAGTATCAGGATGGCATCCGTATCTGGAGCGTATATGAACTGTATCTGAAAGTTGAATCTGAATGAGTATCAGGATCGCATCCATGTTTGGAGCATATTTGAACTATATCTGAAAGACTTTGAACATTGTTAATGGTAGCTATTGATTAACCTTATCCTGAAAAGGGTAAAACGTTAGTTAATATGCAATGTCATGTTGTATGAAATGCATGGTGTAATGAGATTGTGATACATGCATTTGTGTTATCGATGTTTATGATATATGGGTGCGATGTATGTGTATGTGAGATAATTTTCTGCACTGCTTGTTGGATTGGGGAAAATAAATCCCCGACTGCTGCTGAGGATACAAAGTGTAAGTCTTCATGTTTTGATGAATTTCCACTTAGAGAAATAAACTTTGTTGTAAGGGAAATGTCGTGTACTGCTTGTAAAATCCTGTTGGAAACTCCTGAGAATTTTGGCGACTTCAAAGATGGATCATCAAGGGAAATAATAAATATATTATTAATTATTTTACCTTTAAGTATAACCTCATGTGTGATTTTGTCTTCTATCAAGCATTCATCTTTGGTGAACTTGATCTTAAGGCCTTTGTCACATAGTTGGATAATACTTAGAGGATTGTTCTTTAGTCCTTCAACATAAAGAACATCTTCAATGGATATGAAAGGTGGAGCACCAACTTTGCCTTTGTCAAGAATTCTTCCCTTATTATTGTCTCCATAAGTGACAAAACTCTTGGCCTTTAGCACTAGAATTGAAAAAAAAAAATTATGTCTCCCGTCATATGCTTTGAACAATCACTATCAAGATACCAAAGATTGCATGTGGTCTTCAAGCATACCTATAAAACAAATTAGGTTTTGTTAGATACCCAAGTTTCTTTGGGTCCTTCATAATTAGTACCTTTCTTTACCCACCCTTAATGCCCACTTGCCACACTAAAGTTTCTAACATAGCATGCATTAGATGTGTGGCCTTTAATACCACAATAAAAACAAGTAGGTTCAAATTTACTTCTATATCTATAAGGGTAAGATTTCTTCTTAGGAAATTTTTTCTTTTTTGGATAATGATGAACCACTTTAGGTTTGTTCACTTTCTCTTTGGATGATTGATCACTAGCCTTAACAAAGATAGTTTTATTAGAACTTGGTTTTGAAAACTTTGAATATCCAAGTCCACTTTTATCATAGGAATATTTTTGTTGGCTAAGAACACATTTTAATCCAATTTGACCATTTTCATATCTTTCAATAACTCTTTTTAATTGGACAATTTGGAAAGGGAGTGATTCACAATTTTTGCATACAAAAATCTGTTTTTGTTCATCACTTAATTTTTGTTTTTCATCTTTGAAATCTTATTCCATAGTTTCACATTTTTCTTCTAAAGATGAAATTTGTTTCTTTTGCGATGAGTTAGTTTTATACAGAATTTTGCCTTCATTTAATAGTACATTTATAGCACCTTGTGCATCACTATGAAAAATAGAAAATTCATTACTAACCTTATCATCTTCATTATTAGAATGGTGTGAGGCCATCAATGCTATATTTGTACTTTCATCACTATCGGAATCGGACGAAGAACTTATTTCATTATTCTCCCATGAAACACATGCCTTTTTGTTCTTAAATTCCTTTTTTCCTTTGTAGCCAACTTTCTTGGAGAGTTTTGGACAATTCGGCTTGATATGACCTTGCTTACCGCATTCATAACATGTGACTTCTTATGTTGATGTGAAAGCTTCCCTTTTCTAAAATTGTATCTTTCTTTTTTCAAGAGAAAGGAATTTGTCATTTCTACCCAAGAACTTACCAAGCCTTTTAACAAGAAGCATGAAATTTTCATCTTCTTCCGGATTGTCTTCCTTTTCAACTTCCTTGGAATCAATCTTTAAGGCAATGTTCTTTGATTTCTTCTCTTGATTTTCATGCTTTTCAAGTCTTATGAGTTCCGTTTCATATTCTTGAAGTTTTCTAAACAACGTTGCGGAAGTCATTGAAGAAATACTTTTCTTTTCCAAAAATTTTGCTACCTTTGGTTGCCATTCCCTAGTTAAGGATCTAAGTACTTTCAGATTTAGTTCATCATTCGTCAAAGTCTTACCAAGAGCTCTTATATGATTTGTCAAGTGCACAAATCTCTTTCGCAAGTCAAGGATGCTTTCTGCGGGCTGCATTCGAAATAACTCATATTCTTGACTAAAGGTATTTAGTCTTGATCTTTTAACTTCAACAGTTCCTTCATGAGTTTGTACCAAGGTATCCCATATTTCTTTCGCCGTTTTGCATGCTGAGACACGAAAGAATTCATCCATGCTAAGTGCACTTTGAAGAAGATTGATTGACTTTTTTAACATAGAGGACCTTTTTCTTATCATCTTCATCCCATGCAGTTTTAGGCTTTGATGAGCCAATACCATTAATCACGATTATAGGAATAAATGGACCATTCTCGACGGCATCCCATATTTATTCTCCTTGTGCTTCTAGATGTGCCTTCATGCGCATTTTACAGAAGTCAAAATATTCACCACAAAATAGAGGAGGCTTGTTGTTACTACCACCATCCCTGAAAACGGGATTTTTATTTGCGGAAGCCATTCTGGATCTTTTAGGAACAGGTTACCTATAACCAGGCTCTAATACCAATTGTAAGTACGAAGTACGCCTAAGAGGGGGGGGGGGGGGGGGGGGGGTGAATTAGGCACTTTAAAATTTTTCTGGTTTTTAGTGATGATGGATAATATTTTTCTGGTTTATGGTGCGTTTATGAAAGAGTAAAATGCAGAAAAATAAAGAGACACGAGCGATATATCCTGGTTCCCCTCACAGTCCGAGAGTACTCTAGTCCCCTTTCAACATGAAAGAGATTTCCTTATAATGGAAAACTTAAAACAAGAACTACCAAATCCAAGAACAATCCTCTTGGATTTTCACTATGTCAACAATGAGAACAATCCTCTCATGGTGACCTTACTTGTATCTAACAATCCTGGAAAAATAAGATTATAAAACCACTTGAACTTATTTTCAACAATCCTGAAAAATAAGAAAGTGTATTGAAATATTTGATTGATAGAGTTTGTAGTGCAATAATCACTTTGCGTGATTTTATCAATGACTTGATTTTCTCTTCCAATAACAATAATATACAATGACTTAAGACTATAGAATGCTCAAAGTTTTCTGTTTAACGATATATGAAAATGTAGAAAAATTTTGTGTATAAAAGTGGAAAAAAAACTTGAGTTTTAATATTTTAAAATTCATAAACTATTGATCGGAAGAGGTACAAAATGATTTTGAAAATTCAATATTTATATGTTCATAGGACCTCTTTGAAAATGCATAAATTTATGCAAATAAATCATGAACAATTTCCAAGATTCAATGAAAGGTTTCCATGAGATGGTGTTATGAAAAGGTATCTTCAAAGCTGCTGATTTTCAAAAACGTTCAGCATGCAATCGATTGCACCCTTGTTTAAATCGATTGCACGGGTTTTAACATCTAAAAAATTCAAATATTTTTAGTGAGCAATCGATTTCATATGTGTGTATATCAATTGCACTTTAAAATAGTAGAAAAATTTGATAGAGAGAAATCGATTGCACAAACATGAAAATATATTGCACTTAGAAACAGTAGTTAACACTTTGAAAACATGAAGCATGCAATTGATTGCACCAACATGCAAATCGATTACACATAAGTGAAAATTGATTTTTTTTCTTAGAAAACTCGAGAAAAAGTTTTGACACGATAAAACACTTCTTTTGATCATTGAGCGTCTAAGACTTAAGTTCAAAGTAAGTATTATCATTATACCTTATGAAATTTGCTAAGAACTTGAGAGAAAGTCTTTTATCTAATGATGCTTTTAGCTTGATCAAAATCTTTGCCTTCTTGCCAATATAGTTTTTCTTCAACAAAATAAAGTGCATTGAGAATCATTTGAGAAGCTTGATATTACATTCTCCCCCTTTTTGATGATGACAAACAATCTTTCTTGAAGCTTTGTTATTTCCGGAAAGAGACTTCTCCCCATAAGATGTACAACTCCCCCTTTGTATGAGAAGATTGTAAACTCTTGAAATTGTTCATCTTGTTGAAGAGTACCTTAGAAGTTTAAGACAGGAAATAAACAAGCATAAAGTGCCATATCCTTCTCCCCATTTGACATTATCAAAAAGAAGGGAAAGATGCAATACAAACGGATAATATTGAAAACTTAACCAAAACATGCACTAATTAAACATATTCATAGACATACATGTCATAGTTGAATAAAATATATATAGAAAGCTCAAAAAGCAACAAACAAAACGTAGCATAAAGTAACAAGGGCATAACATAAAAATAGTAGAAATAACAAAATTGGAAAGAATTTTAAGGCTGATTCATATCACGGTTGTTATAGAAGAATGGTCCTTGATTGGGGAATTGTTTTTGTGATGGAGGTTCTGTGTATTGTGGTGGAGGTACTGCAGGATTATTAGGGTCATATGGAGGTATGTGAAGGTTAGAGTAGAGGTAGGAAAATTGTCGGTTCACATCTGAGCGAAAATCATTAATCCGAGACGTCGTGGAGTCATTGATGGCATTCCACTAGTGGTTGATCTTGGTGTTGATGGAAGCAAATTGTTGAGTAATAAAATCTATAACATCTTGATTACTTGGACCAGAGGGAGCAGTGGGTGGAGGAGGTGCAGCATCACCGCCTTCTTCCTCTTCATTGTTTCCTTCGTCACCAACAATATCTTCACCAATGTATGTGATTATTTTTGTTTCTGAATTGTAGTGAACTCCCATTCTCGAATCAACATTTTTGATTGAGATCTTTTGACCATTTGGATCCATATCAACTCTTTCAAAACCGGCAAAATCAATTCCAAATTATTCCATAATTATAGTAATAAAGTAAGCATATGGTAGGAATTTTTACTTTGCATCAAACCTTACCATATGAGTCATTATAAGTCGTGTCCAATTGACGCTTATACCTCTTTTCCTTGCGTATAGAAGTTTCATTTCCAAATCAGTCACAATGTAGTGGTTTCCAGTCCGCGGAAACATAATGTAGACTATGAAATAGTGAAATAGCCTATCATCGACAAAAAAGTTACCTGTACTCCAAGAGTCTCTAGATAGAATGACTCCTCCTAGACCGCGAACTCTTTTAGCACGGAATTTAGCTTCGTTCAATCTGCCAATGCTATAGTAAAAATCCTTTTTCCTGTAATCATCCCATGCTTCGTCTTCGGATCATACAAAGAGCTCCCAATATGAGGGATATGTAGAATCTCACCAAGAATTTCAAGGGTTAGAGAAATTCTTGTGCCCAACACATATGTAACAAACTTGCCTTTGTAAGTAGCCAAATTACGGAAGAACACTCTTACTAGATTTGGGTAGTATGGACCAAATGATGAAATCAGTGGTTCCAATCCATATGCAGTCAAATCATTTTGAAAAGTAAAGCATTCTTGAGGGAAATATTATAGCATACCATATTTTGGGGTGGACACTATCTTCCTTTGAAAATCCCTTTTAAACCTTGTTTCTTGAACTTCAGTGAGAGTTGAGATTAATGGATTTTCTGCAGAAGATGAAGCAACTTTCTTCTTTCCTTTCTCTGTAGCTGAAACTTTTTGTTTTTGTCTAGATGCCATGAGGAAGGTGTAATTCTGAATTTAGGGTTTGGTAGATTTTGAGAAGTGTATATTTGATGAGATGAATTTGGATAGGATTTATGAGTGTATAGTGATGAGTGGATTTTAATATAGTCAATGATATTTAATTGATTTGTCAATAGTGGAAGTGAACTTGGGAATACGAGAGAGAGAGATAAATTCTGACCAACATAAAAGCCTGTCAAAAAAAGCAATTTATAGCAGATGCATTCAATTTGCATACAGGTGCAATTGATTTGCATTGATTTTCACTAAAAACAGAAAGGTCAAAAAATAAAACATACAGTGAGCAATCGATTTGCACAATGGTGCAATCGATTTGCATCTACATAGAAAATGACCAAACACACATTTTTCTTAAATTTTAACAACACGTAACATATATAGCATTTAAAGGCATCATATAATCATGAATTTTTACATATAACCAAGTTAAGACAAGTATGTGAAAGCATAAAAAGGATAGAAAGCACCTTATACGTCGTGTTCATCAAGAATGTCAAGTTCTTGTCGAATCTTGTAAAATGGTTCTCTTGCCAAAGGTTTAGTGAAGATATCGGCAAGTTTATTATGAGTATCTACAAATGTGACCCCGACATCTCCTTGAAGTACATGATCACGAAGAAAGTGATGTCATATGTCAATGTGTTTGGTTCTTGAGTGCATGACCAAATTCTTTGTAATGTTTATTGCACTTGTATTGTCGCACCGAAGAGGAATGCATCCTAGACCGAGTCCGTAGTCATGAAGTTGTTGCTTGAGCCACAATATTTGAGCACGACTACTACCCGTTGTAATATATTCTGCTTCGGTCGTGCTAAGAGAAACACATGCTTGTTTCTTACAAGCCCATGATACTAATGCATTTCCAAGGATGTGAAAAGTACCACTTCGGCTTTTTCTATCAGTTTTGCAACCTGCATAATCTGCATTAGGGTAACCAACTAAATTGCAAACACTACCTTTAAGATACCATAATCCAACATTTGTTGTTCCTTTGAGATACTTCATGATCTGTTTTACTGCCATGAGATGTGATTCCTTTGGATTTACTTGAAAGCGAGCACATAGACAAACACTGAACATTATGCCAGGACAGCTTGTCTGCAAATATAATAAGGAGCTAATCATACCTCGATATTTTGTAATGTTAATGGAGACACCCGATTCATATTGATCAACATATGTACCGGAACCCATTGGTGTAGCCATAGCTTTACAATTATCCATGTCAAATCTTTTCAACAATTCTTTGCAATACTTGGAATGGTTGATGAAAATGCCATCCTTTAATTGCTTGATTTGAAGTCTAAGAAAATAATTCATTTTACCCATCATGGACATATCAAATTTGTCTTGCATCATTGCTGAAAATTCTTCACACATTTCTTTGTTTTACGAGCCGAAGATGATATCATCAACATAGACTTGAACTAGCAAAGTGTCACCTTTGATTTTCTTGATAAACAAAGTCTTGTCAACTTTACCTTTTTCAAAGCCTTTTTTGCATAAGAAATTACTTAGCCAATTGTACCATGCCTTTGGTGCTTGTTTCAAACCATAGAGAGATTTTCTAAATTTAAAAACATGAGATGAATTCTTGAAATCTTCCAACCCTGGGGGTTGCTTAACATAGACTTCTTCATTGATATATCCATCAAGAATGCGCTTTTGACATCCATTTGGAAAAGCTGAAAATTTAATGAACAAGCATATGCAAGTAAAAGACAAATTGCTTCTAACCTTGCAACCGGAGCGAAAGTTTCTTCAAAGTCTATTCCTTCTTCTTGATTGTAGCCTTGTGCTACCAATATTGCTTTGTTCCGAACAATTATACCATTTTCGTCAAGTTTGTTCTTAAATACCCATCTTGTTCCAATGATATGTTTGTTGCTTGGCCTAGGGACAAGTTCCCAAAATTGATTCCTTCCAAATTGATTTAACTCTTCTTGCATATCAATAATCCATTGGTCATCGCCTAAGGCTTCATTAACTTTGGAAGGTTCAATTTGAGAGACAAATGCCATGTTTAGACAAGCATCTTTAAGATTTAATCTTGTTGTCACACCTTGACTTATATCACCGATTACTTTATCGATAGGATGATCTCTATGATCCCTCCACTCCTTTGGTAGATCACTGAATATTTATTCTTGTTGAGATGTTTCTTCTTATTGAATCGGTTGATCCTTATTGACATTTTTGGAAGTATTTTCTTGAGGAACTTCTTCATCGGATTTTTCATCAAACTTACCAAGGTTATCTTTGTCGTTGTTTAGGACAAAGCATTTGCAACCGAAAATGTGATAGAAGGCAATGTTTGGTTTCCTCCCTTTGAAAAGTTCATATGGAGTTTTCTTCAAGAATGGTCTTATTTTAACTCTATTGCTAACAAAACATGATGTGCTCACCGCATCTGCCCAAAAATATTTTGGAAGATTTGAATCGCTAAGCATTGTTCTTGAAAGCTCTACAAGAGACCTATTCTTTCTTTCCACCACTCCATTTTGTTGAGAAGTCCTTGGTGCCGAGAAGTTGTGAGATATTCTATGTTCTCCACAAAATTCTTCAAAGAGGGCATTTTGAAATTCTCCGCCATGATCACTTCTTATGGAAGAAATTGTTAGAGATATCTCATTTTGAATTTATTTAGCATACTTCTTGAAAGCCTTGAATGCATCACTTTTCTACACTAAAGAGAATGTCCAAATATATCTAGAGAAATCGTCAACAATAACCAAAACATATACATTACCTTCGAAACGTCTTGTATTTGATGGACCAAATAAGTCCATATGCAACAATTGTAGTGGTCTTGTAGTAGACACCACATTCTTAGATTTGAAAGTTGATTTTGTTTGTTTCCCTTTTTGACAAGCATCACAAAGTCTATCTTTGACAAAATTTCTCTTAGGCAACCCAATGACAAGATCATGCTTGATTAATTTATTCAAGTTTTCCATATGAATATGATCAATTATTTTGTGCCAAAGCCATGAATCACCGTTGTTCGCCATGAGACATTTTACCTTCAAAGACGGATCATCAAGGGAAATCATATATATATATATATATATATATATATATATATATATATATATATATATATATATATATATATATATATATATATATATATATATATATATATATATATATATATATATATATATATATATTATTAATTCTTTTATCTTTATGTGTTACCTCATGTGTGATTTTGTCTTCTATCAAGCATTCATCTTTGGTGAACTTGATCTTGAGGCCTTTGTCACATAGTTGGCTAATACTTAGAAGATTGCGCTTTAGTCCTTCAACATAAAGAACATCTTCAATGGATGTGAAAGGTGGAGCACCAACTTTGCCTTTTCCAAGAATTCTTCCCTTATTATTGTCTCCATAAGTGACAAAACCCTTGGCCTTTAGCACTAGATTTGAAAATTGGTTTATATCTCCCGTCATATTCTTTGAACAACCACTATCAAGATACCAAAGATTGAATGTGGCCTTTAAGCATACCTACAAAACAAATTAGGTTTTGTTAGGTATCCAAGTTTCTTTGGGTCCTTCATAATTAGTACCTTTCTTTACCCACACATAATGCCCACTTGTCACACTAAAGTTTCTAACATTACAAGCATTATGTGTGTGGCCTTTAATACCATAATAAAAACAAGTAGGTTCAAATTTACTTCTATATCTAGAAGGGTAAGATTTCTTCTTAGGAAATGTTTTCTTTTTAGGATAATGATGAACCACTTTAGGTTTTTTCACTTTCTCTTTGGATGATTTATGACTAGCCTTAACAAAGATAGTTTCATTAGAACTTGGTTTTGAAAACTTTGAATATCCAAGGCCACTTTTATCATTGGAATATCGTTGTTGGCTAAGAACACCTTCCAATCCAATTTGACATTTTTCATATATTTCAATAACTCTTTTTAATTGGATAATTTGGAAAGAGAGTGATTCACAATTTTTGCATACAAAATTCTGTTTTTGTTCGTCACTTAATTTTTGTTTTTCATCTTTGAAATCTTTTTCCATAGTTTCACATTTTTCTTCTAAAGATGAAATTTGTTTCTTTTGAGATGAAATAGTTTTATACAAAATTTTGCATTCATTTAATAGTTCATCTATAGCATTTTGTGCATCACTATCAAAAAGAGAAAATTCATTACTAACCTCATCATCTTCATTATCCGAATGGTGGTAGGCCATCAATGCTAGATTTTCACTTTCATCACTATCGGAATCGGATGAAGAACTTATTTCATTATCCTCCCATGAAACATAGGCCTTTTTGTTCTTAAATTCCTTTTTAACTTTGTAGCCACCTTTCTTAGAGAGTTTTGGACAATCTGGCTAGATATGACCTTGCTTACCGCATTCATAACATGTGACTTCTTATGTTGATGTGGAAGCTTCCCTTTTCTTATATTGTTTATTTCTTTTTTCATGAGAAAGGGATTTGTCATTTCTACCAAAGAACTTACCAAGCCTTTTAACAAGAAGAAATAAATTTTCATCTTCTTCCGGATTGTATTCCTTTTCAACTTCCTCGGAATCAATCTTTAAGGCAATATTCTTGGATTTCTTCTCTTGATTTTCATGCTTTTTAAGTCTTCTGAGTTTTGTTTCATATTCTTGAAGTTTTCCAAACAACGTTGCGGAAGTCATTGAAGAAAGACTTTTCTTTTCAGAAATTGCCGTTACCTTTGATTGCCATTCCCTAGTTAAGGATCTAAGTACTTTCATATTTAGTTCATCATTCGTCAAAGTCTTACCAAGATAACTTAGATGATTTGTCAAGTGCACGAATCTCTTTTTCAAGTCAAGGATGGTTTCTCCGGGCTGCATTCGAAATAACTTGTATTCTTGAGTCAAGGTATTTAGTCTTGATCTTTTAACTTCAACAGTTCCTTCATGAGTTTGTACCAAGGTATCCCATATTTCTTTTGCCGTTTTGCATGCCGAGACACGAAAGAATTCATCCATTCTAAGTGCACTTTGAAGAAGATTGATTGACTTTTTATCATAGAGGACCTTTTTCTTATCATATTTATACCATGCAGTTTTAGGCTTTGATGATCCAGCACCATTGGTCACGGTTATAGGAATAAATGGACCATTCTCGACGACATCCCATATTTCTTCTCCTTGTGTTTCTAGATGTGCCTTCATGCGTATTTTCCAAAAATTAAAATATTCACCATAAAATAGAGTAGGTTTGTTGTTACTACCACCATCTCTGAAAATGGGATTTTGATTTGCGGAAGCTATTCTGGATCTTTTAGGAACAGGTTACCTATAACCAGGCTCTGCTACTACTTGTAAGTACGAAGTGTTCCTAAGAGGGGGGGGGGGGGGTGAATTAGGCACTTTAAATTTTTGTTGGTTTTTATTGATGATGGATAATATTTTTCTGGTTTATGGTGTGTTTATGAAAGAGACACGAGCGATATATCCTTGTTCCCCTCACAGTACGAGATTACTCCAGTCCCCTTTCAACATGAAAGAGATTTCCTTATAGTGGCAAACTTAAAATAAGAACTACCAAAACCAAGAACAATCCTCTTGGACCAAGAACAATCCTCTTGGATTTTCACTATATCAACAATGAGAACAATCCCCTCAAGTTGACCTTACTTGTATCCAACAATCCTAGTAAAACAGGATTACAAAACCACTTGAACTTATATTCAGCAATCCTGAAAAATAAGAAAGTGTATAGCAATATTTGATTGATAGAGTTTGTAGTGCAATAATCACTTTGAGTGATTTTATCAATGACTTAATCTTATCTTTCAATAACAATAATATACAATGACTCAAGACTATAGAATGCTCAAAGTTTTCTGTTTAACAATATATGAAAATATGCAAAAAAAAATTGTGTATGAAAGTGAAAAAAAAACTTGAGTTTTAATATTTTAAAATTCATAAACTATTGATTGGAAGAGGTACAAAATGATTTTGAAAATTTAGTATTTATATGTTCATAGCACCTCTTTGAAACAACATAAATTTCTGCAAATAAATCATGAACAATTGCCAAGTTTCAATGAAATGTTTCCATGAAATGGTGTTATGAAAAGGTATGTTCAAAGCTGATGATTTTCAAAAACTTGCCCGGGTTTTAACAGCTAAAAAATTCAAATATTTTCAGTGAGAAATCGATTTCACATGTGTGTAAATCGATTGCACTTTAAAACAGTAGCAAAATTTGATAGAGAGCAATCAGTTGCATAAACATGCAAGTCGATTGCACTTAGAAACTGTAGTTAACACTTTGAAAACGTGAAGCATGCAATCAATTGCACCAACATGCAAATCAATTGCACATAAGTGAAAATTGATTTTTTTTTTGCTTAGAAAACTTGAGAAAAAGTTTGGACAAGATAAAACACTTCTTTTGATCATTGAGCATCTAAGACTTAAGTTCAAAGTAAGTATTGTCATTATACCTTCTGAAATTTTCTAAGAACTTGAGACAAAGTTTTTTATCCAATGATGCTTTTAGCTTGATCAAAATATTTGCCTTCTTGCAAATATAGTTTGTCTTCATCAAAACAAAGTGCATTGAGAATCATTTGAGAAGCTTGGTATTATAGGTGCTGCCAAATTGTCAAATGCAAGCAGCACGCTACAAAATGCGCTGAGCGCCACTCGCACTTAGCTGCCTTTGCGTGCTAAGCGGGCTCTCCTAGACAGAATATCCCAAAATTGGTCTTTTATTCCGAAAACGCGCATCCGGAGCCGTGCCTTTCACACATTATTCCTCAATGCTCCAAAATGCAACAAATACCTACAAAATTAATAGAAAAACATCAAACGATACACTATGTACACAAAAATACAAATAAAGACAAACTAAACGTATTTACACAAAAGTCAGGTTTATTCAACGATATTAACAATAAAGATTCGATAAGTGCACCAAAAAATTCATACAAAAATAGCTACGATTTGCACTTATCAAACTCTCCCCAACTTGAACTTGTTTGTCCTCAAACAAGGACAGACAACTCAAAGAACCAAAAGTAATCAACCAAAATATCATGAATCAACAGGTTTTGAAAACGGAAAACAAATCCAATGGTTCAAATGAAAAATGGTACACACGATGAAACATACTTACCACTAAACTACGACGATAACATAAACACGAAACAAATGCTAAATACAAAGAACATGATAAACATTCTAAAATAACACCAGCTCACAAATAAATCACACCTAGAAAAAACAATCATTGGTAGATGAAAAACACACAAAATAAGGTATTTTCACTCATCCACAATCTTAAAAACAAAAGACTAATTATGCATTTATCCAAAAATTCACATTGAACATACAGAGGCAAGAATCTCAAGGACTTTCCAAGGTTGTAATATGGCTTGGTTAACAAAAAATGGATAAATCCTAAAGCTTATCGAAACAAAAACTTTCCTAAACCTAAGGGAGTGATCAACTCACAAAGTTTCAAGAAAAATAATTTAAATCAAAATTCTTGTTCATTCCAAATTTTAAACCAACACACATCACTTAGTAGCACAATTATTCGAACTCTTTTTGTTTTTCTTTTTCAAAGCTTTTTTTTTCTTCATTTTTTCTTTCTTTTTCTATTCACTTTTTTCACATTTTTTTCTTTTCAACCTCATAGCAATCAACTAATAAATACACAATCATTTTTATCCCCAACTTGAATTCAACCATACATTAAAGTGAATACTCCCTACTTTCCAAGGCAAGGTAAAAATTCAAACAAAAATAATGGTTGAGGATTCAAGAAAACAACAAATATACATCCATGCAAAAAGGGAAACTAAACACTCAAAGATAATAATTTAGCAAATACAACATGGATATCAACAAAAAGCTCAAATGGGTTACTAATGATCAGACACTCACAAGGTGAATTGACTATTTTGCCAAGGTAGTTGTGCTCAAAATGGAACAAAAAATGTCTTTATCATTTTCATGCTTTCATACAACCAACACAAACAAAAGATTAAGCATAATAAAATCCAGTTAAAACAAGAGTTGTGGTCTTCAACATACGTGAACAATGGAAAGCTACCTCACAAAAAAGAGTAGGAACTAAAGTGATTCACAAATGAACAAGTATACAAAGAATGAATGGCATAAAAATTGTAAAAATTCTAAGTATTATAAATACGCTAAATTATAGAAAGCGATAAACACATACCTCGAACGTGTACAAAACTTTTAACAAAATCATTACACATTCGCAAGTTGAAACACTCAAACTTGGAAAATCAACAAAAGAGACTTCAAGCTACCAAACCAAAATTGAGTTTAAACATACTAATATTATTCACTATTTAAAGCCTAGGTGGAATTGGGAAAAGGAAAGCCAAGAGAAAAATTAAAAAGAATTCACTGGCTCTACACAGCATGACGCGCTAAGCGGCACAGAGCGCGCTACACTAGTTGCAGAAAAACAGGACAACAACTGGTGCATCTTCTATACAAGCTCCACTTACACCTACATAACCTCAATGTACATAATATTTACAACATACAGACTTCCTTAAGCTAAACACGACAAGCTTGCGGAAAAACACAAATTGACATAACGAAACAAACATGTGAAAGTGAATTAACAAGTTGAAAAGTAAAAACTTAAGAATTTAAAATAGGTCCAATTTCAACTTGTTAAAACATAAGTCAACACATTCATAAACGAATACAAACAAAACATGCTTGTTTTACGTCGTAAGCTCGACGCCTTTATTGTGCGAGCTAGTAGCCTCCTCTCGTCATGCCATGGTATTGTCACACCGTGCAAACCTAAATAAAGTGTCCTAACATCCACACAACAAACATTACAAAAATGATACAATTCACAACAATACGTGAAAACAAAGAAAAAACACATATATGCACAAGTATAGAAAGTAAACACAAAACATGTACAAGTAAAAATAGACAAGTTTATGTACACATTCTATACAACATATACATTAACTACAAAACTAAAAAAAAGACACATCGCAATGCAAAAACAATAGAACCAATCCCCGACAACGACACCATTTTACTGAGGCGGTAGAGCGACAACTAAAAAGTAAGTTATTAATTTACTGGGTGATATTTAGGTTATATCGTATCGTATCCAAAGAGATTGGTTATTGATTCACCATTCAACAATTTTCTCGTTATTGAGTTTGGGGGTTGAATGGGTTGAAAGGAAAAGTATTAACAAAAAATAAATCTATAAAAAGGAAAAAAGAATAATTTATCAAGGATGCATATATACTACTTCTCACATACTTAAACCTATCGACCTGTTATACTAAATCTACAATATTCATCAATGTCATCACTTGTCACTCACAACCTAAGTCATTTCTAACCTAAATTGAGAGGTCGACTGCATCACCTCGGTAGCGATCTCTCAACCACCTCAACAACACAGAAGTCAATCGTGCTTGATTATGTCGACGATCTCTCAGAGTGACACAAAGAACACAAAGGCATTAATCTCAGACACCCTAAGTGAATAACAACGCTAAATCTATCTCTAGAATTCATAGACTATTAGATAATCATCCTAGATAAAAATCTCAGCAGTATATGTCTAACAACTCAAATCCCTAGCACATAGCAAAAATCAAGGATAATAATCGACAAAGATTTGTAAAGCAAGTTTTATATAAGGCCAAGGGCGACAAATATACATGAGTTCGAAGAAAATACATATAAGAAACCAACCAATAGAGAATATGCTAAGAAAAAGAGAAATGTACCGTAAATCTATCGGTTTGTCAGCGTCGATCGAAGAGCAATCCACCCTGAATCATTCGTATGCAAGCTCCATACTTATTATCTGAGCTAATCCTAACAAAATTACAGGTTATAGAGTTGGGAGAAAAAACTTCCCCAAAACCATCACCTAAAAATGAATTAAATGAAGTTATAAAACAAATCTCAGTAGACAGCGCTAAGCGAGCCTAGCGCGCTAAGCGCGACTTCCTTATTTAACATATCAAACCGATCTAAATCGCACTAAGTGCGCTATCCGCGCTAAGCGTCCTTCAAAACATTGGTTCTTTCAAATTTTCAAATGCAATAAGCACACTACAAAATGCATGGAGCGCCACTCGCGCTTAGTAGCCTCTGCGCGCTAAGCGGGCTCTCCTGGACAGAATGTCTCAAAACTAGTCTTTTATTTTGAAAACATGCATTTGGAGCCGTGCCTCTGATACATTATTCCCCAATGCTCCAAAATGCAAAAAATACCTATAAAATGAATGGAAAAACATCAAACGATACACTATGTACACAAAAAAAATAAACACAAACTAAACGTATTTACACAAAAGCGGGTTTATTCAACAATATTAAGAACAAAGAGTCGATAAGTGAAACATAAAGTATATACAAAAATAGCTATAATTTACACTTATCATCCATACACAATGTGCCTTCTCCTTCTCAGATCAACTAAACATGGCTTCCAAAAACTTCTCGAAAACCGCATCCAACTCCGACCCAAAACCATCAAGGTAAGTGTGAAGGTTTGAATTGTCATTATCTTTGTGTTGCATTTTGTTTGATTTGTGAAAATGTATATTTATTTGTATCTGCATGTGTGTTTAACATTGGTTGTTTGTGGTCATGTATAATGTTGGTGATGGTTAATGGGTTAGGAAACAATGTAAAATGCTTTTTCTGCTACATCAATAACGAAAACAATTATGTACAGTAAGTATTTAGGGTTTACTTCCTCCGGATGAACCTGAAAACATAGACATAAAATCTGCAAAACCGTTTATAGTTGTGATATAAGTAATATGCATTTCTTGATTTTTAATTGCAAATAAAATATGTTATCAGGCAACTCGCAACCTTTAAACGAATTCATTAGTTTTGTTGAAATATTGCAGGCCAAATAGCCATGTTGCTAAGAAAAGTTTGGAAAAAAACTAGAGTCGGGTTGTAGCTGATCCCATGACAGTGTGTTCTAATACTCTTGTAAGTACAAAAATCATTTGTATTTATAGCTTTTGATTGGTAACATTGGTAACAAAACTATACAAAATCAGTTACATGTTTTATTCTTCTGACAATATTTGTTCATTAACAACAAATCCCCATAAACATAATCAAAAATTGTAATCATGGAGGGGACAGACCAATTCGGATTTTAGATTGCGACAACAGAGTCCCATACCATTTCCTGTTGAAGAAGAGAAAATAGAGCGTAGAAATGAACCTTCTGGGTGACTGGTATAACTATGCTAAGGAAGCCAATTTGAAGGTTGGTGATACAATGCACTTCGGCATCCTTTACCCAGCTGTGGACGAGATCTTTGTGTCGATGGAGTGTGGTAATGCAACTCAGGATTGGCAGTCATGGTAGGCTAATGTGTATGGGGCTGATAAATAGTGTGTATGCATAGACCGTAGTTTATGGAAATCCTTTTTAAAGACACGTGATAAACTCAATCTAACTAAGGTGTTTAGTTTAACTAGAAAGAATATATGTTTATGTCAACACTTATGGTTTTTTTGTTCTTGTGAGTGTCTTTACTTAACTTACAATGATGTTAAGTTTCACCACCATGGTTGTTAA
Source organism: Vicia faba (assembly GCA_948472305.1). Taxonomy (NCBI): domain Eukaryota; kingdom Viridiplantae; phylum Streptophyta; class Magnoliopsida; order Fabales; family Fabaceae; genus Vicia; species Vicia faba. The sequence continues at coordinate 1,329,287,870 of OX451741.1, read as the reverse complement.
GTGTGCAACTTATTTTATATAATATGTGTGAACTATGTACGTTTGTAGTAGTTTTAGGAGTATAATGAATGGATAATGTCTGGCAATATTATATTTATGAATGTTGGTACAACTAATCTTTTGGTTTACATTATTGTCTTATTGGATAATTAATTATATTTGTCTCATATTCTATTGTTATTATCAATATACACTACACAAAATACTCTCATTCGCAACGTGAATTTCACGTCACAATATGAAAAATCACGTCACAACAAATTATTTGCGACCTGCACGTTCACGTGGCTGGAGAGGGGGTGGAAAATTTTTTGCAACATATTTTTCACGTCACTAATTTGTGACGTGAAAATCACGTCGCAACATACTTTTATAGGAATTACAACGCTGCAGGAAAAGCAGGCATAGCAGAGTTAAAGTAACTTTAGTTGTGACGTGTTCTTCACGTCACAAATTAGTGACGTGAAAAACATGTCACTAAATAATTACATTTAATGCCTCTTCTGTATTCAGCTGTTGTTTTTTTTATATAAAAAATGATGTTGCGGCGTGATTTTCACGTCACAACTTGTGACATGAAAATCACGTCACTAATGTTTTTTTTTTAAAATTTAATAACTGAATTTGTGTTTATTTTATATAAATTCAATAAAATAAATTAAAATGATAAATTCAATCTAAAATAAATTCAATATATAATAAATTCAATATATTAAATTTAATATAATAAAATTAATAAACTAAAATTATAAATTTAAGAATTAATTAGTAGGTTTAATTAATTAGTATGGTATACAAATTCAAATTTGAATGTAAAATAATTTTTTTTTATGTTTACGAGTTATCTTGGTTGGTATATTTGTCAATGTCAAAATTATCTTCGTTTCTGTCATCCTCCGGCTCTTGACCATAAAAGTTTGGATTTCCACCAAACTCTTGCATAAATTGTCTCATTTGTTACTCCATATCAGCTTACCTCTTCGTCATGACCTCCATTTGTCGTTGTTGCTCTTTTCTCATTGTCTCCATTTGGGCTTTCATTGTTGCCTCATGTTGTGCCGACTCGCGTCTCGCCTCATTTAACGCCAATTGTCTTACCGTTTCAAGTTGTTCTGGTGTCAAATTTAGTTGACGTGACCTCCCTTCCCCATGTCTAACTCTTTAAAATAGAGTTTTATCCCCACTTCTCAAGGTGTCCGCTAAATTTTTACCATAAAAAAAACAACCGTTAGAGCCTTTTCCGCCAATGACTTGATCTCAAATATAAAAGTCTACATCTGGATGAAGCGGCTCTCCCTCTCCCGTGCTAAGTGTTGTGTGAATAGCATCTGGTCTTAGGCCCAACGTACTTGAAGGGATATTCGTTTGGTTACGTGTGGGAGGGAGCATGGGTTTACCGTGTGACTTGGCCTTATGGCCGTCTGATCAGAATCAAATGGACAAAAATGAGGGAGTATGATAACTAAGGGTGCACGCGCGTGTATGAGATTGACACTGAATGTAGTTTATGTTTTTTAATTTTTGTTAACCAATTTCCTTCCAGTAAAACCTACTTCTCCCTCTCTCGCGATGTTAACCCTTTCTCCCTTTCAACCCTAATGCCCCTCAACTCTCCGGCGGCGGCGTAACTCCCCTAGCCCCATCCTACTGTAAATCAAAACCCACACAATCCAAATACTAGTACAATCAAAAAGAAATTTGAGTTTATAACCCTTCGTGATTCTGTTTCTGACTTCTGGGTCTCTTCCAGTTTGGCTAATCCGTCTTCTCCTTCTAGTTTACAGGTTACGCCGATGGTCGAAGATGGTGGTGGATGGTCAACTGTCAGCGGTGGGGATGACTAGTGGTTAGGCGGGCAACAGTGATTAGGGTTTCGGATATCGAAACCCTAATCGTCCTCCTTTGGAACTTTCAATAACAATTTGGTTCGTCAAGTTCTTCTTCATTCGGTTTTCGTATCTCTTCCCAGTATTAAGCTTTTTCTCTGTATTTTGATTTTTCCCTCTTTGTATCTCTCAGTCCTTTCCCCCCTTTTTTACTGTCTTTCTTTCTTTAGTACTTATAGGGATTTTAGACTTATAGGGCGTTACTGATTTAAGCTTTAGATCAGGGATTAGAGAAGAAAATTAAGGATTCAAATTGATTGTAATTCAGATTCGATTTGTTTGTAAACTGAGACTTTTGTTTTTGTACATGTTGATTCCATGTCCTTTTGCTTATACTTGTTAACTAAAGATTTAGGATTCGACTGGATCTGTGATTTTTCGGGCTTTGATTCCGTTGTATATTTTGATTTAGTATTATTTTAATTTAAGATTTGATTTTTCAGAAGAATTAGATTTGATTTTAACAGTTGTATGTTTGCGCCTAAAAAACTAGCATAGATTTCGTTTGATTTGGTACAGTTGTTGTTAATGGGCTTTACACTAATGTTCAAGAAAATGGGCCTGGATTATTATTTTTTATACTCAGCCCAGCTTATTCCATTTTTACTTATTACAGCAAAAACGTTTGTTTTATGCAACCAGGCCCAACCAGCCTTTACTAATCTAATAAATTTCCCCTAAAACAAACCCCTTTATTAAAATTAAATAAGATGTTAATCAACAAAATTAGTGACAACCTTTTCTTAAAAATAGTAATGACTGTCCATTGGGCCAAAAACTCAATGGGCCTATAGTTTGTAATTACACCTCCTCTATTTTAAGACAGCAAATTCCATTTTACTAACAAATAGTTTATAAAAATCAATAAAACTAATATTTTTATTTAAAATGAAATAGAAAATTACAAAAAGGAAAAATGGGCTGACTTTAATGGGCTTAGATAATTTGATAAGCACACCCCTCTCTTAAAAACAGCACAAAAAAACCATTGTGAGGCCTTATATTACAAAACAATCAAACAAATGTTCAAATAAGAATGTCCAAGAACTTTGATGGACTTTTAATACCAATACCCCTTTTTTGCTATCAACGAAAAAATAGAAATGGGCCAAACGCAATTGGCTCACATATTGTAAATTCAACCTCTTGTTTTTATTACCAACAACAATTTTTAAATGGATTAATAAATTAAGGACTTAATAATTATTATTCTTTTGAAATAATTTCCCAGTTTAGAATCGCATGGGCCCTTGGCCAAAATGCTTCACGAATGGGTTTATGAGTCTTTCTTATTTAGAAAGCCCCATTTTTCTGAATTAAAACACACCCCCTGATTGGCTTAAATTTTAAGATGGGCCATCAGATATTGATGTACCAATTTAATTAAATATTTCTTCTATCTAAATCTCAAAAAATAAAATCGAGGTAGGACAAATTTGGAGTACGACACTTCTATCGAGTAATAACCTACTTCGACATAAGGAATTACACTTTTAACACACCACCTAATTCATTGTGTCTAAGCTATCTATATTCATCATATCTCTTAGTCTTTTGAACACTTCGACCTGCACTCCCTTTGTCATGATGTCTACAATCTAATTCTCAATTCTGTAATGTTCCAAGTTCATCTTCACATCTGCTACTTACTCCCGAAGATAGTGGAACCTCATTTCTGAAGGTGTAAAGAAAATGCAAGATGGAGGGGTTCGAGTTGGGCTTTCCTTTCTTGAATAACTTTCGTTTCTAAGCATTATTCGTTAAATAATGCTTCTGAGTGTTACTTCTAAGTAATGCTTCTAATTAAGTTAAGAAAACATAAACTCTAAAGCATAAGCAAAAGTAAAGAACACGTGATATATCCTGGTTCACTTGAGAAACCCCCCAAGCTAGTCCAATTCACCTTACCAAGGTTTTTTCTCCTTGAACTCAAGGACTTGATCCACTATAACTAATTTGATTACAATCGCACGGGCAACCGCCGATGACTAACATCCAATGACAAGTTTAGTAATCCTGACTAGATATAACGTTCATTGACCCAATAGAATCTGATCCCTCATAATCTCCTACCAAGATTTCCTTCCAATGATATCCATCAGTGATCTCACAAGGCTAATCTTCACTCAGTCCCCTTTGAGATATGACTACCATTGACCCAATAGAATCCACTACCAGGGTTTCATCTACAATGACCGCAACCAAAGTCTTTTTGAGAATCCTGACTCAACCGAGTCTCTCAAGGAACCATGAAACTATTTTTTGGTTTATATTTGTTTACAATAATAATGTTTCTACACAAGTTGAATGTAAATAGAATTAATTACATTGGAAGAACGTAATACACACTAAAAGATATTACATTGTATTGTAGCTTTAATGTGTGCTATTCTTCTCTCTTCAAGTAGCTTCTTCACGGACAACAACCCAAAGCACTTAAATTACTGAAGTCTTATTCTTCATAAGCTTCTGAAAGCTTTGTAGATTTCAATGTAGCAAAGTGAAGAACTTCTTCATCTTGATTCACCTTAGAACATTATGGACATCAACCCTTGTTCTATTTTCTTCAATGATCACTTTATAGCACAACATTTATGTTGTGTATTTGTAACTGGAGCTTTCATGATCATCTTCATTATCTTCTGCGGCTTAGCAAGCTTTGTTCAAAATATGAAATTAAGCACATTGTGAATCAATGATTTCATTGTAATCATTATCAACATGATTGAAGAATCATTTTGATAATAGTTTTCTTGTTGTTGTTATAGTGGTTGATAGCTTTTTGGTTGTGTTCCAATAATGACATATTTCATTTTAACATTCAACACACGCTTTAAACATACAATTATTTTCTTATATAGTCAAGCAAAATAGAGTCGTTGGCTATTTAAAAAAATTTGTTACAAATAGTACTGCTACATCCTTTTCTCTTCCATAATTCAAGTTAGTGGAGAGGTAGTGGAATAAGGATTTTTCGTATTGTATACTATTGTACCATGTTACCGTTATATTCTTTCCTTCTACACTTCAGAGACTTCTGCGACCATGAGTTTAGAAATGGTAGCATAACATAAGATCTTCAGAACTTCAAGTCTTCAGAGTCTTCAGAACTACGTCTTCAGAGTCTTTAGAACTTGGTCGTGAGAACCCGTTGTAGAAAACCTTGGATCAAAAGAGCTTCAAGTCTTCAGAGTCTTAAGATTTGCGTCTTTGGAGCTTTTAGCACTTGGTCTTGAGAACCCGTTGTAGAGAACCTTGGATATTTAGAACTTCAAGTCTTTGGAATCTTCATAACTTTAGTCTTTAGAATCTTTAGAACTTGATTCTTTAAGAATACTTTTAAGAACCTTGTTATTAGAAACACAAAGTCTTCAACATCTGGACTTCATTAGAAATGTTGTCTTTAGATCTTTTAACTTTGTCTTCTTTGAAACAAGTTATCTTTTAGAAACTAAATTTTTAGCATCTAGACTTCAGTAGAAACTCTGTCTTTAGATCTTCTAACTTTGTTTCTTTGGAACACACTGTCGTTAGAAACTTGAGTCTTTAGCATTTAGACTTTAGTAGATACTTAAGTCTTCAGATCTTCTGACTGTTTCCTTAGAACACGTTGTCTTTAGAAGCTTGAGTCTTTAGCATCTGAAATTAAGTATAAACTTATGTCTTCATATCTTGTTACTGGTTTCTTTAGACAAACATTAGAGCTTACACTTCAGAGCCTTCTGGAGTCTCTTTCTATTGTTCAATAGAACTTGTGTAGCACAGAAGCGGAACTAATTTTCTTCTAATATCTTGGCCACACCATCAATCAGAAGTAGAACCTGTTTGTTAAGTACTCAACAATAACAAACATTAGTACAACAAAATTATTCACAGAATCATACACATTTGTTATCATCAAAACTCAGAGATGATATTGCAGAACCAAATCTTGTTCTTACAATCTTCTCCTTTTTTATGATGACAAAACCATGTATTTTGATGACACAAGTTTGTTCTTATAATCAGAAAAAGTGAAAATAGAAAGGTAAGGAATACTTATCCTTTTTTTGATACCCCCCTGAGTCAATGACATAATGAAGATCAAATATTCTGACTCTGAACCATTTGAGTAAAACTCCACTTAGTTCCGATACATCAGATAACGAGATCTTTAGAGTCTTGACTCTGGATGTCAATAATTATATTTCAAAAAGTCTTCAACTTCTGATTTTCTCAGTTCTTCTAGGTGGCATCTGCTTATGTTTTTGATTCTTATGTTCTGAATGTTCATTTTCTTATATAGTTTAAATATTCTAAACATTATGATACCAAAATCAAGATGACTTTATCTTTCGGAAATTTCTCAACTTCTGAGAAATATTAGGTCTATTTGATATTTGAATATATGTTCGTAGAGTATACATCTTCGATTATATGAACATTCAGTCTTCAAGAGATTTAACAGATTTCTTTCATTTTGACCTGTCTTTGAATGCCTAGTGAACTTGTTCAGAGTTCCTTGGTTAATCATCAACCAATCAAACATGCGCCAGCAGTAAATGCACATTTTATATCATTTAATTTCTATGATGCATTTATTTTAAGGTTCATCAAAATTATTATACTTGGATTATATGAACATTCAGTTTTCAAGAGATTTAACAAATTTATTTCATTTTGACCTGTCTTAGAATGCCTAATGAACTTGTTCAGAGTTCCTTGGATAATCATCAACCAATCAAATAAACCTCAGCGGTAAATGCACATTTCATATCATTTAATTATTATGATTCATTTCTTGTAAGGTTCATCAAAATTATTATACTTCTCCCCCTTTTTGACATCATCAAAAAGGATAACTATTCATGAAAAACATTAAAAGTTAACGGATGTGATTTTTAGAATAGTCACATAATCAGAAGAACACAAGCATATTATTATAGTTTAGAAGCAAAAGGAAGTAGGAAATCCTAGAGCCTAAGGTTCTGAAGAAGGGGAAGAAATCTTTTGCAGAATCACTTGTAGCATGTTCTGAAAATTCTCATTAACAACTGTGATACGGTGGGAGAACTGACTTGAGGTTTTGCGTTTGTGTTCGCAAATGTTTCGGTTTAGCAAGAGTCGCCACCGACTTTTTATTTTATCCAAAAAAGGTCAAAAATCACAGGAAAGACCTTTGAGATGTTTTCTTGGGTTCGGGGAGTGAATTATGAAAAGGGAAGGTGCAAGAACCCTTTTCATCCATGGTTATCCATGGGCTCTTAGTTACTTGTTTAGATCACTTGCTTTTGCTTTTCCAATTGTTTGAAATGGTGCTTTATGTGTGATTTTGAAAATGTTTTGAAAAGAGGCCATTATTGTGGCAACCTTTGTAATGATTCTTGTTTGAATATATACAAAGGTGTATTGTCTTTTGAAAAGATTTTCTCAATGTTTGGAAGTTTGTTTTGGGAAATGATTTGAAATTGTGTTGTGAGGTGTGTTTGAAAATGGCAAGGATGTTTTGCAAGTTTTGATCAAGTAACTAAGAGTTATCTACCCTATTTTACTCAAAGATATTTCCTACACATTTTTAACCCTTTTGAGAGTGTTGTTTTACCATTGCATTTGGTAAACAACCTTGTATTGGATGTTAAACGGGACAGGCGCGGGTCATCGTATGGACCATGATAGCAATATTGCCAAGTATCTTTAGCAATTTTTGAGGGACTAGATCATTTTGTATAGGCTACCAAGATAGCGTCATCGAGGGAATATGATCTTTTTGTTTTGTTTTTGTTTTGCCAAGATACTCAACATGCATAACATGGCCATTTTCAAGGCAACAAGTGGATGAAACCATAGGGGTGTTATGTGTGCATTGTGTTGTCAATTTGCATGCTTTTTGTCTTTGTATTAGTCAAGCTATTTGTTTGATTTTGCATTTTTGCATACAAACCCTAATCTCTAACATGGCATAATTGAAAGCATAAATGCCTAAAATAAATCTACACTATTACAACATTTGATATGGGAAAGGGGATACAATTTTTGAATGGGGGATATTTGTAAGAAATAAAACCCTAATATTTACTATTACATCCAAATGGAATAATGGTACAAATCAATAAATAGACAAATATTTAAATGATCAATTAAATAAATATGCAAAATATTATGAATATGCAAAAAATGTTTTGTTTATTTTCATGTGTGTAAAAATATAAAATATTTAATGTACTAAAGAAATAAAAAGATTATTTTTTATTATTAAAGGTAAAACCCTAATTTTCTTTTAAGAAAGTAAATATATTATATATTAATATTATGTACAATAAAATAAAAATCAATGAAATATGTACAAATGTCAAAAAATGAAAATATATTAAAAAATATAATTTTTAATAAGGGTGGAAACCCTAGTTTTCTTTTAAGAAAATAAATATGTATTAAATATATTATTTATGTACAATAAAATAATGTATATACAAAAATAAAAGGTATTTTAGAAAAAAATATTATTTAAGTATAAATGATAAAAAATAAAGGTATAATATTTTTATGTTTTATTTTCAAGTTTTCATTAAATAAAATAAAAGTATGTACTAATTAAATTATTTTTATGTTAGAAAAAATAAAAATAAAATGCAAAATAAATGTGAAAATTTATAAAAATATTTTTTGATATTTTTTATGTTTGAAAAATCAGAAAATAAAATCAGAAAAGAAAAATATATACAAAAATATAAAAACATAAAGAAATGGGCCAGGGGGTGCAATCAGTAAAAGGGGGGGGGGGTACCAAAAGTGAGCCAGAATCAAGCCCAGCCCATCAGACTTCATCTTCAACCTTTGTCTCAAAATTACGCGCGCCTGGCTTCAAACATGAACAACCTGCATACATGCTCTAATGCAAAAACCCATAACATCAAAGTTGTTGCATTTTTCAAGACGATCCAACCATGTAAAGAACTCATTCTAACTCTCAAAGACCAGAGAGAATTTCTCTGGCCCTAAATCCTAACCTAATTTTTTCAGGAAGTTCATGGATCAAATTCTCTTAACACACTTAATTTAAATGAAAACTGAGCATATGTACAGCTTCATGACTATGAATACTACATTTTTTATTCACAAACCTAAGTCTAATGATTCCTAAATAGAGAGATAGGAAGTTGACAAAAACCTGTTTCAGTTGACTTCGTGTATGGCAATGTGGAGCTTTTCAGTGAGGTCTGAGATGTTTGGGAGCTTGCTTGAACTTCCTCTGACCTTCCCCAATGCCTAGCTTGCCTTGAATGTGCTTGAACAAGCTTGCAGAACTCAACCTGCACAAGCTGAAATCAAAAATGGAAAACCTTGTAAAGGGAGTTACAGTCAATGTTTAAGGGTTGGGATAGCTTGGATAGGTTGTATGGAAGGTGTTTGAACAAGTTTGAGGGAAAACGCACGAGCAACTTGTGAGATAGAACTCAAGATGCAGAAGCTGCCCTGTTTTGCCAATGGAAGGTGACTTTGTGCTATGGAAAGTTTCAGGACTCAAAGGCTCGTGTTTTAGGTTCAATATAAAGTGTAAAAATTGTCTCAAAAGCTTGCACAAGTTGGATCTCTCTGATGTTCTAGTTATGTGAATTTTGACATGTTTCTTGTATATGAAGCAAAAGTGGACAAGTGATGTAAGACAGGCCTGTACAGGCTATCTATCCTCTTGCACTCTATGATATTGGCCCCTCAAGTTGGTGGATATTGTGTGCAGTACAAGATATGGTTCAATGCTCAAGGATGCCATTTGATATAAAGCAAGATTTTAACAAAAATGGTAATGTACCTTTTACCATTTTTGGATTAATCTATTGTATAATCTTCTAATGACCAAAACAAAGCCTTAGACCAATGGATTTGCATTTAATTATTGAGTATGGAAGGGTTTTGAGACCTGTATCTAGCACAAACAAGGCTGATTAGAGTTTGCAACTTGTATCAATATGAACATGCCGTGGATCAAAAGTGAGTTTTTGCCAACTTCAAGCCTTCGATTCTTCCTAACCACAAATGATTTTGGAGAGTTCTTTGACTTTTTGGAAATATTACAACATGCTCTACAATCCATATTTGAATTGTAATTTTAGATTCCAAGTGGAACCATGTGAAAAATGGTCATGAAGATAGGTCAAAATTATGCCTAAACTAGGGCAAAATTTCACTAAGTTAAAAGTTTCATGGACCCTTGTTCCAAAAATAATAACTTGAGATCCAAGCTTCTTTTGAGAAAACTTTGTAAATCAAAGTTGTAAACTTTGTGGAGGGCTAAAATTTCATGTTGGAAGTTTTGTTTGAATCCAATTGCATCATGGTGAAAATATTGGGCAAAGTTGGGAAAAATTAAGAAAATTTCATAACTTAGAAAAATTCTAAGTTATGAAAATTTTCAAACTTAAACCCTAATTTGCAAAATTGGGTTTCTTGATGAACAAGTTTCATGTTTTGACACATCTTGATGGAAAATTACCCTTGGCACTTGATTTTTACCAAAAAGTCAAAGTTTGACTTTTCAGTGTACAGTCAAATTTTGATCAGTTGACTGGAAAATTCATCTGTCAATCCAATGCATTTGAGATCTTTTGAACCTTGTGAATAGGTCAAGATGATGCGATTGAGTCCTTGAATCCATGCTTGAACATAATTTGCCATTGGCTAGGTCAAAAGTCAGATATTGCCCTTATACAGTCAAAACCCTAAAAATGACCATTTTGCCCTTTTGATGATCTGATCAAATTTCTTGAGGAGTTGTGGTCCAAACTTGATCAAATGGTCCATATGAGTCTATAATGTTGATGTGGATAAAAAAATGTGAGGTTTGACTGCAAATTGGCCACAATTGACTTTTTCCCCAATGCAGCTGATTTCTAGGTCAACTGTCCAATTGACTGGGCAAAAATTTGATTCAAAGCTTGAAACTTGGTGGAGGTGATCTTGTAAGTCCAACATGAAGTATGAAAGTCACTTTGAGCCTTGTAAGTCCAAAAATCCTTGTGCAAACTCAAACCCTAATTTAGGTCATCAGTGCAAGGAGATGCCTTGAGCAGAGAAAAACCCTAATCTTGTCTGGAGCTCAAAGAGTCTTGTGAGGGGAAATCTTGATAAAATGAGAGGGAAAATTTTGGGGTACAACAACTTCCCCTGTTCAATCTTCTTGAACCTGGAGAGTTAGATTGGCGAGTTTTCCTTTCGTGACTCGAAGGTAAAAGATGATTGGACACTAGAGTGCCCGTAAATTTGCACTCGTCAAAATGTAGCTGGGGGAATGGGCTTAAAGATGACATTTGGAGAAGGTAGAAACTTGCTGGAGATGGGCTTAAAGATGCCATCCAAGACTTGTTTGTTGAGAATTAGGAAAATGAATATTAGAATGGTATCCGTATCTGGAACGTATCTGAGCTGTAACTGTATTTGATTCTTGAATGAATATCAGAATGAATGTCGTTCCTGGAGTGTATTTGTATTGTATCTGAATTCTGGATGAGCGACAGAAGAAACATCCGTGTACGGAGCATCTCTGGGCTGGGGATAAATTTCGAATGAGTGACAGAATGGCAACCGTGTCTAGAAGGTATTTGAACCTGAAGTTCATAGTTGAATCTGAATGAGAAATAGAATGGCTTCCGCGTCAGGAGCGTATCTAGTCTGTATCTGATTGTTGAAGTCTGAATGAGTAGTAGAATGACCGCCGTGTCTGGGGTGTATCCATACTGTATCTTGACTTGAAATTCTGAATGAGTAATAGAATGACCGTCGTGTCTGGGATGTATCCATACTGTATCTGAAATCTTTGAACATTTGTTAAAGGTAGCTTTTAAACTTATCCTGAAAAGGGTAAAATGTTAGTTAAAACACAAATTTATGTTGCATGACATGTATGATGAAATAACATGTGTTCTATCAATGTTTATGATATATGGATGTAATGGATGCGCATGTAAACTGATTAGCTATCCTGCTGAGGAAAATATATCCTTGATAGCTGGAGATAATGAAGTCTTTGACGGTTGACGGGGAAAATAAATCCTTGACCGTTGTTGGGGATGAACAAGAATTTTGACAACTTCTATGGGGATGTGAGAATCCTTCACGACTTTCTGGGGAATAAAGAAAACCCTGATGATCTCTACTGGGGAATCAAAACCTGGGAGGCTTCAACTGGAGAAATGAGAACAAGAATCTTCGTTCTGCTAGGGAATAAACCTGTAGGGATAAAGCTTATTCCGTTGGAGAGTTTTCAAAAGCTTGGGTTGTATGCCAATCTATTGAGGTTTTAAGAATGAGAATCTTCATTCAGGCGTTTGGGTCAGGAGGTTGGGTGTATGCCAATCTACTTGGGTTTTAAGAATGAGAATCTTCATTCTGTTAAGGGTATCAGGAGCTTGGGAGTATGCCAATCCTCTGAGGTTTTAAGAATGAGAATCTTCATTCTGTTAAGGGTATCAGGAGCTTGGGAGTATGCCAATCCTCTGAGGTTTTAAGAATGAGAATCTTCATTCTGTTAAGGGTACCAGGAGCTTGGGAGAATGCCAATCTTCTGAGTTATTATCCTTGGTTGGGGATAAAACAAAAGTTAACTGTTATCTGGTTGATTTCCAGGTTTTAAGATAACTTACGGGAGGATTTGGAGAAACCGGATGATTTCCACTGTGGTTTGGAGGTTGAAGTTTTGGACTCCGTTGGGGAAGAAAGTTTTATCTTTTATGAGGGTTTGTAGTTAAAAGTTTTCTGGCTCCACTGGGGATTAGGAGTTTGGAAACTTAGTTCTGATGGGGATTTTGAAACTTAACTCCGGTGGGGATGTGTATTTCAAGGTTTTAGCTCTGTTGAGGATCTGAATGACATACTGCAGGGGATTTCTTCTGGAATAGCCTAAAGACGTGTTCCTATACTTTCAACCTATTAGTAATTATCCTTTCTCATTTCGTTTTATTTGTAAGCAGTGATTATATTCAAATGCATATGCTCATTTAATAAATCATTGGACGTTTTCAAATAAAACACAAGTGTAAAAAAGGAAATAAAAGGCAAACAAATTTTTGCACTTTGAAGTATCTTTGTATTAACTTTGTGTAAGTATTTTGTACAAAGGAGAGAGATATCCTAGTAAGAGAATGTTGTCATGAAAATGAGAAAAATTTTATACAAATAAAGATGGCTATGTGTAACAATTCCATGGGGTTCCCATTCTGCTATAGCCTTCGTAACACTGAGTATCTTGTCCATTCATTGCTTCATCCGCAAATGATTGGATTGATCAGAAGCTTGGAGCTTGTCCGTGGAGAGATTGCCCTTAAAATGATCCGATGAGACATAGTCATACGCTTTAATTCCCTAACTTTTGCCTGGACAGCCCTTTCGGGTCTTCGATCTACCGGGAAACCCTTTTTTGCCCAAGTCGCCCTTTCGGGTTTTCAACTTGTCGGGTGTATAATTTTTTTTTTGTTTATCCCTAATTTTTGCCTGAACCGCCCTTTCGGGTTTTCGATTCACCGGGATGCCCATTTTTGCCCAAGTCGACCTTTCGGGTTTTCAACTTATCGGGTCGCTTATGCGTAGTGTCTTTTGACTATGTCTGCGTTTGTAGGGTGCGGCAGGTCATCACCGTCCATGGTGGTCAGAATCATTGCCCCACCAGAAAAGATGTTTTTGATCACAAATGGTCCTTCGTAAGTAGGAGTCCACTTGCCCCTGAGATCACTTTGCGGCAAGATGATCCGCTTGATTATAAGGTCCCCGACTTGATATACTTGTCTCTTGACTTTCTTGTTGAAGGCCTTGATCATACGTTTCTTATACGCCTGACCATGGCAAACAGAAGTAAGGCACTTCTCGTCAATCAAGTTAAGTTGATCAAGCCGGGTCTGAATCCAATCGTCTTCATTCAAACCAACATCCTTCATGATTCTCAAGGAGGGAATCTGAACCTCGATAGGTAAAACATCTTCCATGCCGTATACCAAAGAAAAAGGGGTTGCCCTAGTTGAAGTACGTGTTGTGGTACGGTACCCATGCAGAGCAAACGATAACATCTTATGCCAGTCCTCGTAGGTGACTGTCATCTTTTGAATGATCTTCTTGATATTTTTGTTCGCAGCTTCGACAACACCATTCATCTTGGGCCGATAGGGAGATGAATTATGATGTTGAATCTTGAACTGCTCGCACAGAGCGATGATCATAGTATTGTTCAAATTTGTATCGTTGTCAGTGATAATCCTGTCGGGGATGCCATACCGGCATATGAGGTTCTTCTTGATGAAGCGGGAAACCACATTCTTTGTAACGGAGGCGAAGGAAGCTGCTTCGACCCACTTGGTAAAGTAATCAATAGCCACCAGGATGAAGCGATGTCCATTGGATGTTGTAGGTTGATTTCTCCAATCATGTCGATTCCCCACATCGCGAATGGCCAAGTAGTTGTTAAGACATTGAGAGGAACTGGGGGAATATGTACCTTGTCAGCATATATTTGGCATTTGGGACAAGTACGGGAATGTTGATGGCAATCAGCTTCCATGGTAGACCAGTAGTAGCCTGCCCGTAGAATCTTCTTAGCCATCGTATGACCGCTTGAGTGGGTGCCAAAGGTGCCATTATGTAGTTTAGCCATGATCTGCTCAGCTTCAACCTTGTCTACACAATGGAGTAGGACACATTCAAGATTGCGCTTGTATAGGATACCATTGCTCAGAAAGAACTTGGCCACGAACCTCCTTAAGAACTTTTTTTCGTTGACTGAAGCTACCTCAGGGTATTCTTGTGCTTCGAGATACCTTTTGACGTCATGAAACCAAGGTCGGTCCACCACTTCTTCGGTATTAATCTCGTGACAATGTGCAGGTTCGTCCATCTGTTCGATGGTTATTTGAGGTGCCTCATTATCCCAATTAAGTTTAAACATGGATGACATTGTAGCTAGCTTATTTGCTAGCTGATTCTCTTCTCGCGGGAAGTGCTCGAAGGTAATCTGCTCGAAATGTGGTAACAATGTCAGGACATGTTCTTTGTAAGGGATGAGGTTTGGATGTTTAGTATCCCACTCTCCTTTGATTTGACTGATAACCAAAGCTGAGTCCCCAAATACAATCAAAGATTTGATTCCCAAGTCAATAGAAGCCTTGAGACCAAAGATACAAGCTTCATACTCGGCCATGTTGTTGGTGGAGCTAAAGCAGAGTCTAGCAGTGAAAGGTGTATGGCAACCTTCTGGAGAGATAAGTACCGCACCGATACCGTTCCCAAGTGCGTTGGAGGCACCATCAAAGTACAGAGTCCATCGGGATCCTTGTTCAGGTCCTTCATACGGTCTATTTTCCTCAATGTTGCTTAAAGTCATGATATCCTCGTCGGGAAAATCGAACCTCATAGATTGGTAATCTTTGACAGCTTGATGAGCCAGATGATCGGCTAGTACACTCCCCTTTATAGATTTTTGGGTTGTGAAGTGTTTATCATATTCGGTGAGGATCATCTGCCATCTAGCGATTCTTCTAGATAGAGCAGGTTTCTCAAAGATGTACTTGATCGGATCCATCTTAGAAATCAGTAAAGTGGTATGTGTCAACATATACTGCCTTAGCCGGCGAGCAGCCCAAACTAAAGCGCATCAAGTTTTCTCGAGCAGTGAGTAGCGAGTCTCACAGTCGGTAAAATTTTTGCTAAGGTAATAAATGGCATGCTCTTTTCGGCCAGACTCGTCATGTTGGCCCAGTACGCACCCCATTGAATTCTCTAAGACAATCAGATACATGATTAAAGGCCTTCCTTCGACGTGTGGCATCAAGATAGGAGGTTCCAGCAAATACTCCTTGATCTTATCGAAAGCAACTTGACAGTCATCATTCCATTTAACCACCTGATCTTTCTTCAATAGTTTGATGATCGGTTCACAGGCAGATGTTAGGTGAGAAATGAACCTTGCAATATAGTTTAGGCATCCCAAGAAACCTCTGACCTCCTTTTCAGTGCGGGGGGCAGGCATTTCTCGTATAGCTTTGACTTTGGAAGGATCAACCTCGATGCCTTTGTTATTGATGATGAATCCCAAAAGTTTACCGGACCTGACTCCGAAAGTGCACTTGCTAGGGTTCAGTCTGAGTTTGTACTCTTTTAACCTGACAAACAGCTTTTGTAGATGGTCGAGGTGTTCTTCTTCTGTCTGTGAACGGGCTATCATGTCGTCCACGTAAACTTCAATCTCATGATGCATCATGTCATGAAACAAAGCTACCATGGCTCGCTGATAGGTTGCCCTGACATTCTTTAGTCCGAATGGAATCACTTTATAGCAGAAGGTACCCCACTGCATAACAAAAGTAGTCTTCTCCATGTCTTCGGGGACCATTTTGATCTGGTTGTACCCTGAAAATCTGTCCATGAAAGAGAATACCTTGTGTTGAGCTGTGTTGTCAACCAAGATGTCAATGTGTGGTAGTGGAAAATCATCTTTAGGGTTATCCCTGTTCAAGTCTTTGTAGTCTACGCACATTTTGACTTTGCCATCCTTCTTAGGCACGGGCACAATGTTAGCAACCCATTATGGATAAGAAGTAACAGCAAGAAAGCCAGCATTGAACTGTTTCATCACTTCAGCTTTGATCTTTTCAGACATGTCGGGCCTCATTCGGCAGACTTTCTGTTTGATTGGTGGACAGTCTTCTCTTGTAGGGAGACAGTGAACCTCGATACCTGTATCCATTCCCGACATGTCTTCATAGGACTAGGCGAAGATCTCAACATATTTATTCAACAGCTGAACTAAGCGCTCTTTGACACTTGGCTCTAGGCTGGAACCCACTTTAACCTCTTGTCTATCCTCCTCTGTTCCCAAATTGATAGTCTCTAACAACTCTTCATGGGGCAGAATAGCCTTCTCTTCCTGTTGCAAAAGTCTAGCCAACTCTCCAGGCACTTCACAGTCTTCATCACCTTCGTATTCGGCATGATTGACCAGATCTTCAGAGTCACTAGAGGCCATAGCTGAATTATTACCCATGGAATCTGGAGTGGATGAGTACCTGCATTTTGTGAGTGTAGGTGTATGTAAGGGATAGCCACCTTTAAACAAAATAAAATGTAAAAGGAAATAAAATGAACACAAAAGTTTATATATGAAAACGTCCATGATTCATTAAAAATGGCATATGAAAATGAAGAATCAAAACCCTTACAAATGGACCTATATGCCCCGGGTAAGGCATAAGGCAAAAAAAGTGTACGAATTGTTTAATGATTATTACAGACCAAACAGGAAATGTTCAAAAGATAAATTACTGATTGATGAAAATAATGGGAACATAGTCTTTCGCCTCCCACTTGTTCAGTCCTCCTTCAATGGTTGGAAAGATCCACTCTTCAAAATTGCTTCCTTCTTCATCATCTTCTAAAGCATGAACTCCATGATGAGTGATTTTCAGTGGCGGTCCTCCAGCCCGGGAGCGACGTACAACTTTCTGACTAGCAGCAGTGAAACCCAAACCGAACTTATCTATCTTGTAAGGAAAATCTGGAAGTTGACCCCATACTGTGCTTCCTACTTCCTTGACTACAGCCTCTGCATCTTTAAGGGATGACATCTGGGACACGGGTTTGGTAATGATGGGCACAATAGTCATTGTCTTGGCTACCGGAACTTCAGGAGAAACCTCTTCAAAGTATTGGAAAGGTGTTTCTATGAATTCACCATCTAACTCCACGTAGCGGAAAGAGTTAAGGTGGCTTATCATATACTCCTCCTCACCATAAACTGTTATGATCTTACCCTGGACTGGGTATTTGAGCATCTGGTGTAGAGAAGAAGTGACTGCCCCATCGTTGTGGATCCATGGCCTTCCCAACAAGCATGAATATGAAGGACGGATGTCCATCACATAAAATGTAGAGTTGAAAATTTTCGTTCCCACCTTAATTGGGATGTCCACTTCTCCGTGAACCATCCGCTTTGAACCGTCGAAGGCTCTAACAATGATATTACTGGGCTTTAAGGTCAAACCTTCACAGTCTAGTCTGTCCAATGCTTTGTTTGGTAGGACATTTAAAGATGAACCGGTATCAACCAGAACGTGAGCAAGATTGGTCCCTCTGCACTCTACCGAAACATGCAGCGCATCATTATGCTTTCTTCCCTTAGATGTTAGATCAGCGTCAGAGAAGCCAAGACCATTTTCGGTTGTAAGGCTAGCTACACACTCTTGAAACTGATCCGCAGAAGTTTCTTGAGGCACGTGCGCCGTCTTCAGGAATTTGATCAAAGCTTTGGCATGAGCCTCGGAGCAGAGTAATAGAGCCAGCATGGATATTTTTGAAGGGGTTTGCCCCAGCTGCTCTACGATATCATAGTTGCTTTTCTAATTATCCTTAAAATCTCCTCCATTTCCTTTTGGGTGGTCTCGGGGATAACCAAAGTCTGAGCCCTCGTCCTGACGGGCGCTTCTTGGATCCCCTTACCTTTATCAATAGTAACAGCAGAGGGTACAACTTCGGGAGTAACAATCTCTTCAATCACTGGACTTCGTACATATATCCTGACTGGCACATGAGCACTTGAGGGTCCGAAGATCGCCCTTGGAGGAGCAATCTCCAGAGAGAAGATTCTTCCGCTACGAGTGATCTTACTTGTCCCTGCAATATTTCCTATGTTAGGAGTTTCTTCATCAGAACTTTCTTCAACTGATTCGATCTGCTTAATACAGTGGTAGAAGATCTATCCTCCATAATTCAACGGTATTGTCTTATTGGACTTGTATGGGATAGGCCCCGGCATAGTAATATTCAGTGGTACATACTTTGGATCGGGTGTAATCTTAACAGGCCTTTTGGAGACCTTGGAAAGATTGTCGGAAATGGTGATTATAGCAACATCATTGATTGGAGTAACAGGAGTAACAGTAGTAACAGGAGTCTTCTTGAAGAGGATTTCTTGAGTATCCATCAGGCGTTGGATGCCCGACTTCAACACTGGACAGTCGGATTGCAAGGTCGAACAAAGGTAACAATCTTTTTCACAGCCTGGGAAAATCCCGGCTTTCAACAGATTCATCTTGATCATTGGCAACAGAGTCATTAAGTCATCAACAACAGTAACATGAAGATCTTCTATAATAGCATGGACATTATGACCATGTTTTGGCATAGGAGCGGATATCACATTAGGTTTTTTGGGGGCATTGAACTCCACCTCCTTGGCATCTATTAAATCCTGGATCTTGTTTTTAAGGGCCCAACAGTTGTTGGTGTCATGCCCCACACTGTCCGAATGATATGCACATTTTGCATTGGAATGATAATAGGGAGAAGAGGTATTTGGGTTTTTCGGTTCCTCTTTCAAGTTGGTAAGGTTTAACTTTAACAGATGAGGGAGAACCTGAGCAGGTGTCATTTTGATCCGGGTGAATTGTCGTTACGGCCTTTCTACCCTTTGCTGGTTAGCTCTGGGTTGACTGCTTCGAGGTTGATCGGCTGAGGAGTTCTGGATCATCACAGCCCCCACCGCTGGTCGGCACTCCATTCTCCCTTGATTTACCTGGGTATAAATAGCATAAACTTCCTTCTTGGCTGGGAAGGTATTCTTGATAGTAGTGGAAGCAAAGGCATCCTTCTGAATTTTATCGCTCTTAATGCCAGCTTCGACCCTTTCACTCGTCAGAATTAATTCGGTGAACCCTGCAGATGAGCTCCCGATCAAGTGATTAAAGAATGGACCTGACAGGGTTCCCAGAAACATATCAACCAGCTCTCTTTCAGACAAAGGTGGTTGCACCCTTCCAGCCAAATCCCGCCACTTCTGGGCATATTCCTCAAAGCCTTCATTAGAAACCATACCCATACTCTATAATTGAGTACGAGTAGGCGCTAAATCTGCATTATATTGGTATTGTCGGTACAAAGAAGCAGCCAAATCCTCCCAGTTATAAACATCAGATCTCTCAAGTTGATAGAACCAGTCCAATTGCGTACCCGACAAACTATCTTGAAAAAAGTGGACCCACAGATCCTTATCGGAAGAGTGAGGTTGGATCTTTCTGACGTAGGACCGCAGATGCATCTTTGGACACGACAAACTGTCGTATTTAGCAAATGTAGGCACTTTGAACTTGGGGGGAATGACGATCCCAGCAACCAACCCTAGTTCTTCGAAATCCAACCCAGGTACTCTTTGTACCTCCATGGCTGCCAACCGATCCTCCAGATTCTTATACTTATCGTCCGCCGAAGGGTACTGCTACTCAGAGTAATCTTCATCCTCTTCCTCTTCTTCTTCTTCAGCCTCGGATT
This sequence comes from Vicia faba, assembly GCA_948472305.1. Lineage (NCBI taxonomy): Eukaryota > Viridiplantae > Streptophyta > Magnoliopsida > Fabales > Fabaceae > Vicia > Vicia faba. The sequence goes on along the minus strand of OX451741.1, from coordinate 1,329,267,708 downwards.
CGGAAGGTACCACAACTCCTTTTCCTTTACCAACCCCTTCATCAGACGTCGAGGGGAAATCCAAGACTCTCCTAGCTTGGTTCTCAAATCTTCTTCCCATAGTGGCCACACCAATTCTTTTCTTTTTATTCTTTTATTTTTCCTTTTCCTTCTCTAACAGTGCTTTAAGGTCCTCTTGACCCTTTGCCAAGGTCATGAGGAGTTGCTGGAACTGGGAATTCTGTGCTTGCAGATATTTGACCGTCTGCTCTATATCCATCTTGCTGAAATAAATAGCAGAAAGATAAGGAAACCTGGTGTGAAGACCTGTTTATGCATATGATGAATGATATGTATTCATGTAATGCATTCAAGGATTCAGAAATTCAAAGTTGTTACAAATAAAAAAGAACACACATCATATTAATAAGAAGAAATTTATTAGTACATAAATGCCCCATGGGCAAAATATTACAAAATTCTTAATGTAGAAAGACATTGTGCATCCTCTTTGGTGAAATGTAAGTGTTGAGATTCTGATCTTCGTGGAGTCGACAGGTAAGTTCCAAAACCTTATTCTCACTGGTGTAGAAGCTGGCTTCAAAAGTATTCCGCTCTTCCTTGAGCTGTATCCAACTTTTTTGCAAATCTTCCAATGATGTTGGCATGTCAGGATGTAGGAGGGTGTATGGAACCTCTCCTTCCACAACAGGCTCTTTGATCATAGGAAGAATGTAGGGGTAAGGCATCATAAGCCTCTGGGCGCGGGTTCATACCCACTTGAGATAAGGCTCAAGGGGATGGAATTATTGTGTCCCAGTGTCTTACTATCCACTTTGTTGGGCATCCTCCAAGCTCGGATAAACCTTTGTCAAAGTCCTTGAGCGTCATTGTCGAAGTCAAAAACCAAGTCTGGAATCAGCATATCATGAGGGCCATCCCTTCGGGCATACCCAAACTGTCTCAGAGCCAAGCAGGGGTTGTAGGTAATGCCTCCCCTAATGCCAAGTAATGGGACATTAGGGAATTCCCCACAATGATCAATGATGATGACATTTTCTCTGGACCGAGAACACCAATGAACATCAGAATGTGTAAGAGTCATCAACCGTTGTGACCACCTCAAGCCTTACTCATTCTTCAAGACTGACTGGGGAAGGTGAGAAATAAACCACCTTGCTAGAAGAGGGGTACAACACATGAGAAAACCTCTCTTCCTCATTGATCGTGTGTGAAATGAGTGGAGGATATCCCCAAGCAATGTGAGCACAGGATTCCGAGATATGAAAATCTTGACAGCATTCACATCTATAAGCTGATCAGGGTTTGGGAACAAGACCAACCCATAGATGAGAAGTGCTACAATCTCCTCAAAATCTTACAGATCTAGAGAATTCCAGCAGTCTTGTGCCTTCTCAAACATAAACTTTGCCAAGAAACCCTTGACACCACTTCTGGTTTCCCAATGACCTTTGATATCAGATGGTTGCAAGTGTAGGGCTTGAGCAACATCTTCAGGCTTTGGTTCTCTTTCCGTACCGTTGTAGGGTAGTTGATGGAGAATAGGAATCCTCAGGAGTTGAGAAAATTCCTCCAAAGTAGGTACTAGTTGGTAATCAGGGAATGTGAAACAGTGGTGTAGGGGGTCAAAGAACTGGAAGAGAACTTTAACCATATCTTCTTTAATGTTGGAGTTAACCAAGTTGAGAAGTCTGCCATGTCTTTCACTGAAGAGAGAATTCTCTGGAATCTTGGAAGTAAGCTCCTTAAGTTGAGGAGGGATTCTCACAAGGTTGACCTGAATAGTTTTTCTGCGGAGTGATTCCATCACCTACAAAACAAGAACAAAGATGAATACCCAAACCCTTGAAATGGTTAGTCGATGCATATGATGCTTTATGATGTTCATGATGTATGCACAAGTATATGTACAAGAAAATCACACAAATTCCTAGTTTCAATCTTGCATGGGGTTTCATAGGTAAGTACCATCTTGAAGTTAGATGGCTCAACCTGTCCTATAAATAGTAACCGGGTTCTAAGGAGCTCAATATCACTGGATTATTTTCTGTGTTCATTGTTTCAGTTTAGCCACTTAACTGGAGACCGAAATATTCCAAGAAAACAACCCTCAATGAGTGTAGTATCGAGTATCTACAAACTTCGGACTGCACCAAAGCTGGAAATCTCACTACCCCTAATAAGGCCAAGATGGTCAAGTAAAGGTTCTAAGAGTTCATTAGTGCTTCATGACATCACTCAGCGGCCCCGTATTCTGTTTGATTGACTCAAAGGCTACCGGTACCCATAAATATGTCGCACTAATATAGCTATTGCTTCAACCATGTCGGTATACCCCGCAGTGTTTCCACAACGTATTGCTATTTACCTATGAATGTTTCCCAAATCCGGGTACAGGATTTCAAACCCAAACAATAGAACCAAATGTAAAGCAATCAAAGCAAACAAAGTAAGCATGTAAAGGTGATCTAAACCCTAAGGTTACTCCACTTTTAGTATTAATCCCCAGCAGAGTCGCCAGTTCTGTGATACGGTGGGAGAACTGACTTGAGGTTTTGTGTTTGTGTTCGCAAATGTTTCGGTTTAGCAAGAGTCGCCACCGACTTTTTATTTTATCCAAAGGAAAGGTCAAAAATCACAGGAAAGACCTTTGAGATGTTTTCTTGGGTTCGGGGAGTAGATTATGAAAAGGGAAGGTGCAAGCACCCTTTTCATCCATGGTTATCCATGGGCTCTTAGTTACTTGTTTAGATCACTTGTTTTTGCTTTTCCAATTGTTTGAAATGGTGCTTTGTGTGTGGTTTTGAAAATGTTTTGAAAAGAGGCCATCATTGTGGCAACCTTTGTAATGATTCTTGTTTGAATATATACAAAGGTGTATTGTCTTTTGAAAAGATTTTTCAATGTTTCAAAGTTTGTTTTGGGAAATGCTTTGAAATTGTGTTGTGAGGTGTGTTTGAAAATGGCAAGGATGTTTTGCCTGTTTTGATCAAGTAACTAAGAGTTATCTATCCTATTTTACTCAAAGATATTTCCTACACATTTTTAACCCTTTTGACAGTGTTGTTTTACCATTACATTTGGTAAACAACCTTGTATTAGGATGTTAAACGGGACAAGCGCGGGTCATCGTATGGACCATGATAGCAATATTGCCAAGTATCTTTAGCAATTTTTGAGGGACTAGATCATTTTGTATATGCAACCAAGATAGCATCATCGAGGGACTATGATCTTTTTGTTTTGTTTTTGTTTTTCCAAGATACTCAACATGCATAACATGGCCATTTTCAAGGCAACAAGTGGATGAAACCCTAGGGGTGTTATGTGTGCATTGTGTTGTCAATTTACATGCTTTTTTGTCTTTGTATTAGTCAAAATATTTGTTTGATTTTGGATTTTTGCATACAAACCCTAATCTCTAACATGGCATAATTGAAAGCATAAATGCATAAAATAAATCTACACTATTATAACATTTGACATGGGAAGGGGGATACAATTTTTGAATGGGGGATATTTGCAAGAAATGAAACCCTAATATTTACTATTACATCCAAATTGAATAATGGTACAAATCAATAAATAGACAAATAATTAAATAAATATGCAAAATATTATGAATATGCAAAAAATGTTTTGTTTATTTTCATGTATGTAAAAATATAAAATATTTAATGTACTAAAGAAATAAAAAGATTATTTTTTATTATTAAGTGTAAAACCCTAATTTTCTTTTAAGAAAGTAAATATATTATATATTAATATTATGTACAATAAAATAAAAATCAATGAAATATGTACAAATGTCAAAAAATGAAAATATATTAAAAAATATTATTTATAATAAGGGTGGAAACCCTAGTTTTCTTTTAAGAAAATAAATATGTATTAAATATAATATTTATGTACAATAAAATAATGTATATACAAAAATAAAAGGTATTTTAGAAAAAAATATTATTTAAGTATAAATGATAAAAAATAAAGGTATAATATTTTTATGTTTTATTTTCATGTTTTCAGTAAATAAAATAAAATTATGTACTAATTAAATTATTTTTATGTTAGAAAAAATAAAAATAAAAAGCAAAATAAATGTGAAAATTTATAAAAATATTTTTTGATATTTTTTATGTTTGAAAAATAAGAAAATAAAATCAGAAATAAAAAATATATACAAAAATATAAAAACATAAAGAAATGGGCCAGGGGGTGCAATCAGTAAAGGGGGGGTGCCAAAAGTGAGCCAGAACCAAGCCCAGCCCACCAGACTTCATCTTCAACCTTTGTCTCAAAATTGCGCGCGCCTGACTTCAAACATGAACAACCTGCATACGTGCTCTAATGCAAAAACCCATAACATCAAAGTTGTAGCATTTTTCAAGACGAATCCAACCATGTAAAGAACTCCTTCTAACTCTCAAAGACCAGAGAGAATTTCTATGGCCCTAAATCCTAACCTAATTTTTTCAGGAAGTTCATGGATCAAATTCTCTTAATACACTTAATTTAAATGAAAACTGAGCATATGTACAACTTCATGGCTATGAATACTACATTTTTTATTCACAAACCTAAGTCTAATGATTCCTAAATAGAGAGATAGGAAGTTGACAAAAACATGTTTCAATTGACTTCAATATGGCAATGTGGAGCTTTTCAGTGAGGCCTGAGATGTTTGGGAGCTTGCTTGAACTTCCTCTGACCTTCCCCAATACCTAGCTTGCCTTGAATGTGCTTGAACAATCCTGCAGAACTCAACCTGCACAAGCTGAAATCAAAAATGGCAATCCTTGTAAAGAGAGTTACATTCAGTGTTTAAGGGTTGGGATAGCTTGGATAGGTTGTATGGAAGGTGTTTGAACAAGTTTGAGGCAAAACGCACGAGCAACTTGTGAGATAGAACTCAAGATGCAGAAGCTGCCCTGTTTTGCCAATGGAAGGTGACTTTGTGATATGGAAGGTTTCAGGACTCAAAGGCTCGTGTTTTAGGTTCAATACAATGTGTAAAAATTGTCTCAAAAGCTTGCACAAGTTGGTTCTCTCTGATGTTCTAGTTATGTGAATTTTGACATGTTTCTTGTATATGAAGCAAAAGTGGACAAGTGATGTAAGACAGGCCTGTACAGGCTATCTATCCTGTTGCACTCTATGCTCTTGGCCCCTCAAGTTGGTGGATATTGTGTGCAGTACAAGATATGGTTCAATGCTCAAGGATGCCATTTGACATAAAGCAAGATTTTAACAAAAATGGTAATGTACCTTTTACCATTTTTGGATTAATCTATTGTATAATATTCTAATGACCAAAACAAAGCCTTAGAAAAATGGATTTGCATTTAATTATTGAGTATGGAAGGTTTTGAGACCTGTAATCTAGCACAAACAAGGCTGATTAGAGTTTGCAACTTGTATCAATATGAACATGCCATGGATCAAAAGTGAGTTTTTTCCAACTACAAGCCTTCGATTCTCCCTAACCACAAATGATTTTGGAGAGTTCTTTGACCTTTTGTAAACTTGCAACATGCTCTACAATCCATATTTGAAATGAAATTTGAGATTCCAAGTGGAACTATGTGAAAAATGGTCATGAAGATAGGTCAAAATTCTGCCTAAACTAGGGCAAAATTTCACTAAGTTAAAAGTTTCATGGACCCTTGTTCCAAATATCATAACTTTAGATCCAAGCTTCATTTGAGAAAACTTTGTGAATAAAAGTTGTAGACTTTGTGGAGGAATAAAACTTTCATGTTGGAAGTTTTGTTTGAATCCAATTTCATCATGGTGAAAATTTTGGTCAAAGTTGGGAAAAATTAAGAAAATTTCATAACTTAAACCCTAATTTGCAAAATTGGGTTTGTTGATGAAAAAGTTTCATGTTTTGACACTTATTGATGTAAAATGACCCTTGGCACTTGATTTTGACCAAAAAGTCAAAGTTTGACTTTTTCAATGTACAGTCAAATTTTGATCAGTTGACTGGAAAATTCATCTGTCAATCCAATGCATTTGAGATCTTTTGAACCTTGTGAATAGGTAAAGATGATGCCATTGAGTACTTGAATCCATGCTTGAACACAATTTTCCATTGGCTAGGTCAAAAGTCAGATATTACCCTTATACAGTCAAAACCCTAAAAATGACCATTTTGCCCTTTTGATGATCTGATCAAATTTCTTGAGGAGTTGTGGTCCAAACTTGATCAAATGGTCCATATGAGTATATAATGTTGATGTGGATCAAAAAATGTGAGGTTTGACTTTAAATTGGCCACAGTTGACTTTTCCCCAATGCAACTGATTTCTAGGTCAATTGTCCAATTGACTAGGCAAAAATTTGATTCAAAGCTTGAAACTTGGTGGAGGTAATCTTGTAAGCCCAACATGAAGTATGAAAGTCACTTTGAGCCTTGGAAGTCCAAAAATCCTTGTGCAAACTCAAACCCTAATTTAGGACATCAGTGTAAGGAGATGCCTTGAGCAGAGAAAAACCCTAATCCTGTCTGGAGCTCAAAGAGTCTTGTGAGGGGAAATCTTGATAAAATGAGAGGGAAAATTTTTGGGTACAACAACAACATTTTGTTCAATGATACTTTCTCTGAACACCTGTTGCTCTTCTCTAATATCAACAATTGCATTTTCTAGACGCGCAATGGTAGGATCAGAAGATGAAGCAACCAAAGCATCTTCTTTAGCCTTAGCAGCTTCTTCGGCTTCTTTAGCCAATCTTGCTTCTTCAGATTTTTTGGCTTCTTCTGCTTCTTTAGCCTTAAACCTGGCTTCCTCTGCTTCTTTTTGTATTGTAGCAAGTAGTTCAACAAATTTGACTCTTTCTCTTGTTTCTTTTCTTTCAGTTACCATTTGAACACCCCATATTTTGGATGCTTCAGCAAAAGAATTCATTTGTTCAACCTCATAAGACATCCATTTCTGAAATTTCTTCCAAGAACCATCTATGTCCTGAGGCTCAATACTTGTACTCGTCTTTGTCCTTAACTTTGCAACTCTTTTCATAGCCTTAATTCTAAAAATGTCAATGCATTCATCCAAGGTTTTAGGAGAAGGTTTTTCATAAAAAACCAAGGCTAGGTTGGATTCAGGATGGTTTGGTTCAGAAGTTTGTTCGTGAGGATTTTGTGGTAAAGGTTGTTCAGTCATATTGAAAAGTTCAGAACAAGTGAAAGGTTCAGTTAAGGAAATTTCAATAGCTCCCTGATTATTAGATATTGTCTTTTTAGACATTTTGAGAACATAGGGAGGAATTAGATCAGGATGAATGATAGGCGAGTCATGGAGAGTGGTTTCATTGTTAAAGAAGGCAAAATAAATATTGGTATTAACAGTAGAAAAATGAGAAGTTTGTGGAAGTAATTAAGATGAGGTTAATGGATATGTAGAAGTGTGTATTGGTTCTGATGGAATGAAGTTAGTGAGAGATGAAATAGGATTTGAAGCAAGAACTTGTTGGTGGTGGTGGATTTAGAAATGATTGTTGTTGATGTTTGAAAATACTCATTTGTAGTTACAGGAATTTCAGTTGTAGTGGTATCGGAAACAATTGGAATATTTGTAACTAGAACAGAAACAAAAGTGGTAATGGTGGATGATGGAACAAAAATAATGTAAGCGATGATGTTTGTGTGATGGTGGTTGGAATGGATGAGACTGCATCAATAATATAAGAAACAGATAATGAAACGGGTATAGAAGTATCAAACTTACTAGACGTTACAGAAGTTTGAACTCCCAAAATGACATCTTTAAGAAGTTTAGACTTTTTCTTATGATTTCTTTCAGTATTAGAACCATCTTATCTTTCTTTCCTTTTTTCTTTAGAACAATCAACTTCATCAAAATAATATTTGGTGATGTCGAAATTAGACATATCATGTCCTGCTCTAGCCATTCTTACAACATAGCCAACTACGTCAATTAAGTTACCAATCTTGGAGAATAGATGAAAGTTGTCAACAAGGATTCTTCTATTCTTGGTGACTTGAGCTAGCTCACCCAAGTGCTTATTTTTCAATTTTGGGATTATCTTCATGTTTCTCAAGGTCTGTCCATTAAATGGTTCTCCAACACTTGAAATCAAGTATTTAGTGAACTTGGCCTCTTTTGTCAGAAAATCTACCAAGCCTCTTTCTACAAAGATATCCTTCAGAAGACGTCCAAGTGGAATATTAGAAGAGACCTTTTTCTTTTGATTCGCAGTGGTTCTTGATTTTATGATAGCCTCCTTCAAATGACTAAACAGAATAAATGGAAGATCCACCTTCTTTTTGGCAAGCAAATAATACAACATGAAATGCTAGCTGATGTTGAAATAATCCTAAGAACTTGTTGGAGGTCTAGGGTTTATGCAACCCAGAATGAACTTGTGCCAAATTATTAAATAGTCATAAAGATCCTTACTTTTGTATTCTTTCTTCTCAGTGGTGTAATTCTTAAACAACAATTGACGGAGAGCATTATTTTGAGCATTACACCTAAACTATGTTCCAAATATACATTTTCCTTTTAAAAACTCCAGACCTAGAAGATCCGCAATAGACTTTTCTATGATGATTATTCTTTGACCAATCACATCTCAAACAATGTGAAGATCATCGCAGTCAGTATTCTTCCAAAAATCCTTTACTAAGGCTCCATAAATTGGACCATGTAACCTTTGAAAGTAGTTTTCCCATCCTTGAGCTTTTAACTTCTCTCTAATGTCACACCCATTTTCAGCAAGATTATCAAAATCGACCATGTATTCATGAAGAACTACTAACTCAGATGGAGGAACGGTGCAGTGAACTTGAAAAGATTTCTGAGTTATATGGTCTGTGTCAATCGCTGGATTGGAAGATGAAGATGGGGAGATTTCAGTTGTAGGCGGAACGGTTTAAGATAACAGAACCATTGTTGAAGACAAAGATGCAATAGTTGACAATGTTGCGACAGATAGATTTATGGCTTGTTCCAATTCACTAGAAAACATAATAGTTTCTTCTTGATCAAGTGTCATCATCGTTGAAAACAGATGGAAATGATGAAGAAGGATGTAGAGTAACTTTTGAAGGATGGAGAACTCCGAGAGAGATGAGGAATAATTGAGAGAGAGAAGGATTTTTAGGGTATCTAACAAGTGTGGGGAGTGACGTGAGAGTGTGTGTGTGTTTTTTAAAAAGAACAAAATAAATAATATGGGTAATTAATAAAAGTAACCATGACAAATCAATTCAAGAAATTGCACACTGTTCACGATCTAGCTTAGGTAGTGTGTGATGATTAAGAATAATCAAGGGCTACACGCGTTAATCACTTCATCTAACTAAGTGACATAATCAATATACTCATGGTTTGGATAACCAAAGGCTTCCATCTGATCGAATATATTTCTGACCAAAATATGTCACATCCTTGAAGATCTTCCATCTATCTTTAACTTTAGCTTTCTCTTAGATACAACTTCTTATCAACTTCTTTCTTCTTATGCTTTCTTCATAGCGGTCTTTCAGAGGTTCTGAATTATCTTCTTATTGATTCCTCTTATTTCTTTGAGTATTCTCAGTTCTCTTATTTGAGAAGAATAACCTTCTTCTGAACTCTAATCTCTAATTTAAGAGCTAGGATCAGTCTTCTCTTAAGATGATCTATTCATTCATCTGTTTAGAATCATCTATCTGACTTCTTGAGAATAATCCTCAGAGTACAGATATTCTGATCCTTTATTATCAGAACATCCATTTGTTTGTCAAGCTTCCTTTGAATAGAAGCTTATTTTTCAGAAGGTCAATATTTCATGAACTTTTGAGAAGCTATATTCTAGAGAGAATTAACTATCATTACCTAACATTTTTTAAAGTTTTTTATTCCTTGAACAAATTGCAAAATTTGTTCTAATACAAATATCATCAAACTTTGACGATTTTGACTGACAATCTTATTCTTGCAATGTTGAGCTAACTTGTTTAGAGTTAGTATTTAATGATACGTTTTATGAATCAATGAGCGTTCTTTCCTCGGCAATGTTTGGTCTTCTGCAAAGCCTTCTTCAACATAACCAATGTTTAGATCTTCTCCATAAGATCTTATGTCTTCTTTAATAGACAACTTTATCATGAGGTGCATATGTATCATAAGACAACCGTCTTTCTTCTTTTGAAAAGATTCCTAATGAGATATCATGAGAAAGTCAAGGGTGGACTAATCTGTTTCTTGAAAACATCTCATACTCTCAAAGAACTTAATCAAAAGAATTCAACAAATATAACTTCTTATCTGATGAATATTTTCTTGTTAGCTTGTTCTTCAATTTTCTGATTTTAGACAGGAGTTGAAAATTGAATAACTATCACCTTAGAGTATTTCTTCACACAGCATCTGAATCTTTATCTGACGCTGTAAGGTGTTTGATATCCATCAATAACAGAACCAAGCTCTAATACCAATTCAAGGTGTGAAGAAATCATAATAAAGGGGGGAGTTTGAATTGGATTTTCCTTTCTTGAATAACTTTTTCTTCTAAGAATTATTCGTTCAATAATGCTTTTGAGTGTTACTTCTAAGTAATGCTTCTAATTAAGTTAAGAAAACATAAACTCTAAAGCATAAACAAAAGTAAAGAACACATGATATATCCTGGTTCACTTGAGAAACCCCCAAGCTAGTCCCGTCCACCCTACTAAGGTGATTTCTCCTAGAACTCAAGGACTTAATTCACTATAAACAGTCGGATTACAATCGCACGGGAAACCGTCAGTGACTAACATCCAATGACATATTCAGTGATCCTGATTGGGTATAACGTTCGTTGACCCAATAGAATCTGATCCCTCAAAATCTCCTACCAAGATTTCCTTCCAATGATATCCATCAGTGATCTCACAAGGCTGACCTTCACTCAGACCCCTTTGAGATATGACTGTCATTGACCCAGTAGAATCCACTACCAGGATTTCACCTATGATGACCGCAGCCAAAGTCTTCTTGAGAATCCTGACTCAACTGAGTCTCTCAAGGAACAATCAAACAACAATTTGATTTAAATTTGTTTATAATAATAATGCTTTTACACAATATAGATGTAAATAGAATTAAGTACATAGAAAGAACTTAATACACACTAAAATATATTACATTGTATTGAAGCTTTAATGTATGGTCTTCTTCTCTTCAAGTAGCTTCTTCATGGACAACAGCCCAAAGCACTTGAATCGCTGAAGTCTTATTCTTTATAAGCTTCTAAAAGCTTTGTTGATCTCAATGTAGAAAAGAGAAGAACTTCTTTATCTTGATTCAACTTAGAACATTATGGACAAAAGTCCTTATTCTATTTTCTTCAATGATCACTTTAGAGCACAACATTTATGTTATGGATTGGTAACTGAAGCTTTCATGATCATCTTCATTATCTTCTGCGATTTAGCAAGCTTTGTGCAACATATGAAATTAAGCATATTGTGAATCAATGATTTCATTGTAATCATTATTAACATGATTGAAGAATCATTTTGATAACAATTGTTATTGTTATTGTTATAATGGTTGATAGCTTTTTGGTTGTGTTCCAATAATGACAACCTTCATTTTAACATTCAACACATGCTTTAAACATACGATTCTTTTCTTATATAGCCAAGCAAAATGGAGTCGTTGGTTATTTTAAAAAAATAGTTGTTACAAACAGTACTGCTACGTCCTTCTCTCTTCCACAATTCAAGTTAGTGGAGAGGTAGTGGAATAAGTCTTTTTTGTACTATGTATTATTGTACCATGTTACCGTTAAATTCTTTCTTTATGAACTTCAGAGGCTTATGAGAGCATGAGTTTAGAAGCGAGTACATAACATAAGGTCTTCAGAACTTTTAGTCTTCAGAACTGCGTCTTCAGGGTCTTCAGCACTTGGTCGTGAGAATCCATTGTAGAGAACCTTAGATCAGAAGAGCTTCAAGTCTTCAGAGTCTTAAGAGGTGCGTCTTTATAGTCTCTAACACTTGGTCTTAAGAACTCGTTATAGTGAACCTTGGATCTTTAGAACTTTAAGTCTTTGGAATCTTCAGAACTTCCATTTTTTGAATCTTTAGCACCTGGTACTATTGTACCATGTTACCGTTAGATTTTTTCCTTCTGCACTTTAGAGGCTTATGCAAGCATGATTTTAGAAGCGGGAACATAACACAAGGTCTTCAAAACTTCAAGTCTTCAGAGGCTTCAGAAATGCGTCTTCAGAGTCTTCAGCACTTGGTCGTGAGAACCTGTTATAGAGAACCTTGGATCAAAAGAGCTTCAAGTCTTCAGAGTCTTAAGAGTTTCATCTTTAAAGTCTTCAGCACTTGGTCTTAAGAACCCGTTGTAGAGAACCTTGGATCTTTAGAACTTTAATTCTTTGGAATCTTTAGAACTTCTTCCTTTAGAATCTTTAGCACTTGGTTCTTTAAGAATCCTTTTAAGAACCTTGTTATTAGAAACACAAAGTCTTCAGCATCTGGACTTCAGTAGAGACATTGTCTTCATATCTTTTAACTTTGTCTTCTTTGAAACAAGTTGTCTTTTAGAAACTAAGTTTTTAGCATCTGGACTTCAGTAGAAACTTTGTCTTCAGATCTTCTAACTTTGTTTCTTTGGAACACGCTGTCTTTAGAAATTTGAGTCTTTAGAATCTGGACTTTAGTAGATACTTGAGTCTTCAGATCTTCTGACTGTTTCCTTAGAACACGTTGTCTTTAGATGATTGATTCTTTAGCATCTGGAGTTAAGTAGAAACTTTTGTCTTCAGATCTTCTGACTTGTTTCTTTAGACAAACATCAGAGCTTACACTTCAAAGCCTTTTTGAAGTGTCTTGATACTGTTCAACAGAACTTGTGTAGTGCAAAAGCAGAACAAATTCTCTTCTAATGTGTTGGCCATGCCATCCATCAAAGCAGAACCTGTTTGTTAAGTACTCAACAATAACAAACATTAGTACAACAAATTTTTCACATAAACATACTCATTTGTTATCATCAAAACTCAGAGATAATATTGCAAAACCAAATATTTTTCGTACAATTTCGTTGTGTTTGCTTCGACCATTTGCTATCGGATTCTTCGCTAGGTTTATAGCTGACATGCTATAGATCTTTATGGTAATTGCTCCATGATCTTTACATGTAATCTCTTCGACCAAGTTCACGATCCATGGTTCTTGACATGCACAAAGAGAAGCAGCTATATACCCTGCTTCACACGATGATAGTGCCATTACTTGTTATTTTCTCGAACTCTAAGAAACTGGTGCACCACCTAGCATGAATACATATCCTGCTGCAGATTTTTGATCCTTAGCATCACTACACCAACTTGAATTAGTGTATCCAACTAACTTTCATTCTTTTCCTTTATCAGCTGCAGGAAATAAAATTATATAGTCAAGAGTTTCTTTTAGATACCTCAATATCCACTTCGCTGCTGCTAGGTGTGATACCTTTGACTTCTGCATGAATCTACTCACCATACCTACAATGTATGATAATTCAGGCCTTGTGTGACAAAGGTATCGTAATGACCCAATAAGTCTTCTATATTGGGTCGGGTCTGTTGCACCCCAAAATTTGCCCTCTCATTTCTCAAGGGGTCACCCTGGATCCTCAAGTGTTCCTTCATCAAGTCTCCAGACCTTGAATTACCAAATTTTCCAAGCAAACCATTCACAAGGGCAAAACGGTCATTTGCATGCTTAAAAAGTCTGACTTTGACTTTTGGATCAAAATCAAATCAGAAAAATCATATTTCATCAAGAAATGTTGGAATATGAAGTTATCTTCATTAAGAGTTTCAAAAGTCAAATCTTACTTTGGAAGAATCAAATTCTAAAGACTTAGAAATTTTTCTAAGTATTTAAGAAACATAAAAATTTCAGAACTTCCGAGCCATTGTTCACAGTCAGCAAATTCTGGATGTTCTCAAGACAGAGTTTAGTTAGAACTTCTGAGCCATTGTTCATAACTGTCCAGTCAGAGTTAGCAGAGTTTAAGTCAAAGAAGGTAACAAAGCATGCTGTAAGTATACTGGAAGTTCTGAAGGATCCCTTAGAACATGCTAAGTCAGAAGATAAGAGGATCAGAAGATGAGATGCCATGCTGAAGCAGAACTTCTAATCCAGAGTCAAGCAAGGATCCAGAATATCACATGGGAACTCATTTAATACTCACAAACCGCCTCTGAGTCTTTATCCAAGGGAGTCTTTCCACGTGTACCCCTACTGTCTTGGGAAGAAAAATTTATGTGCAAAAGTATACTAGGCCAATGCGCTGTCTATACTTTTCCTTAATTCACGCTGCTAAATCCAGCTGAGGCGCTGTTAACCATCCAACTTGAAGGCAATGAACCACCACTTGTTTAAGCTTACTTCAAGAGTAAGTCAGCATCAAGCAGGTGATGTTGGTGCCACTTGACTGCCCCAACTGCAAAAATTTCCCTATAAATAGAACAACATTTGCACACTGAAAGTCCCCCACCTCTCTCTTGACCAGACCTCTTCCCCTTTTACCCGAAGATTTGTGAAAGAGACGAAAGAATGGAGAAAGAAGGCTTTGAACCACTGCAAAAATTCCAAGAACCCAGGAAACTATAAACACAAAATACCAAAATCTTAGCATTGATTCATTATATCTAAACTCCATTTTTCCTCAAGTGTTCTTGATTTAAGCCATCCCAGATTATGTAATCAAAAGAGTAACACGTTCCCCATTCACTTTCACCATAAAGGAGTCAGAATATCACCCCTTTGGTTGCTTCAGAAGTGGAAAACTTCCATCCTGTTGAGTACATGAAGAAGCTACTCAGAACATCACCAGAAGTCAAGGATAATCTCCAGTTTACAGAATCCTTTCAAGTTACAAGGTAAGTTTTGCTGACTCTCTTCATGACTGATTAAGCAATGTCAGATTTTTGCATATTCAGCACAATGTAGATATTCTGATCCTGAGGATGTACATATTCTGAAAATTCATGCATCTGCCTGCCTAAGTAGAAGAAATCCCAGTTCAGAGTTTCATGAAGAAAATGGGACTCAATTAGAACTAGCAAATACATGTTGCCTCTGATTCTTGCTTCTGATATTTCATGAAATTTTTCATAACTATTATGCATGCACCTTCTGTTCTGTAAATGACTAAGCTGCAGATGTTCTGACTGGCCAGGAGAGAGGCAAAGTTCTGACAATGGTGTTAGAACTTCTGAAAACTTCTAAATTTTCAGAAGGTCCAGAACTTCTGAACTTCCATATTTTTCTAACATGTTTTTATTTGTGCAGCAAGTTAATGTCAGAACTTCTGACCTCTTCTATTTTGCGTTGGTTATGTTTTCTTCTCTTTTATTTTTACCATCATATTATATTTTATTTCTAATCAAAAACAAAAACATCAAAAATATTTTACATTTGCATGATATATTTTCTTTTAATATAAAAAAGACAAAAATATTTTCTTAAGCAAAAGTTATTTTCTTTTTAAACAGACAAACATTTTAGGTTTCCTGTACATTCTTATCTATTTCAATATGGTTGTAATAAGTAACCTAAAATTTTAACTTGCAACCCCCATTCATAAATATGTACCCCCATCCCCTTAAATATTGTAATAGTGTAGAACTTTACACTTCTGCACTGTTATTGCTTTCAATATATGCTAGTAATTAGGGTATATGACAAGATATAAAAATTGACAAATAGATCACGCTAATCAAAGACAAAATATGCATGCAATCAAACACACTCGCACACCTACACCCCTAGGGTAATTCCACTTGTTGCCTTACAAAAGTGGCTATGTTATGCATGTGGGATGTCTTAGCACAAACGAATTGAAAAAGACCATAGTCCCTCGATGACGCTATTAAAAGTTTCCTTTAAAAATGATCTTAGTCCCTACAGAAAAGTGCTAAGTCATTTCACAACATTGTTATCGTGGTCATACGATGACCCAACGCTCGTCCCTTCACATCCAACGATGAGGCTTCTTATCAAATCAATGGTAAGATAACAACATCTAAAGGAGGAGGAAAAGCACATCTAAAACCTTTTGAGTAGGTAGATTACTTTTAGTTACTTTCTCAATTTCAAAACAAACATCCTTTATATTTTTAAAACAATCACATACACTTTCCAAAACATCTTCAAAACACTTTCCAAACATAGAAATATTTTCAAAAGCTCAACACTATGCATACATTCTTACGAACGTGAATCATTGCAAAGTTCACCTAAACGATGGCACCTTTTCAAAATACTTTCAAAAACCACACAAAAGCACAATTTTCAAACCAAAGCAAGTGATCTAACAAGTAACTAAGAGCCCATGGAAAACCATGGATGGAAAGGGTGCTAATACCTTCCCTTTTCATAATCTACCCCCCGAACTCAAGAAAACATCTCGAAGGTCTTTCATGTGCTTTTTCACATTTCCTTATTGGATAAAAGAAAATTCGGTGGCGACTCTTGCTAAACCGCTACATTTGCGAGTACAATCACAAAACCCTCAAGTCAGTTCTTCCACTGTATCCCAGAACTGGAGACTCTGCTGGGGAATTGTTTATTGCCAATTGCGGGGTTACCTTAGGGTTAGATCATATTTACTTTCTTATATTGTTTGATTTTCTTGCTTTATATTTTGGTTCCTTGTTTGGGTTACTGTTAAAAAATCCTACACCCGAATTTGGGGACACCTTTTAGGTAAGTAGCAATAAACTATGAGGGAACTGTGCGGGGTATAGCGACATGGTTGAAGCAGTAGCTACGTTGATGTGGCACTTTGGTCAGTACCGGTAACCCTTGAGTCAATCAAGGAGAGTACGGGGCCGCCGCGTGGTGTCATAAAGCATCAACTGACCTTAGAACCTCACTTGACCAACTTGGCCATTAGGACGTAGCGAGATGACCGACTTTGGTGCAGTCTGAAGTTGGTTGATACTCGATCCTACACTCATTGAGGTTGGACTCTTGAGTTTTTTTTGGTTGCAAGTCAATCGCTTATCGAACGAAACTTGGGGGAAAGATCAGTGATATTGAGATCCCTTAGAACCCGGTTACTTTTAACTAGGACAGGTTGAGCCAACTAAAACTTCAAGAGGGTACTTACCTGAAACCCCATGCAAGCCTAAACCGAGGACTTATTTGCTTTGTATATGAACTTGTACATAAAGATCATAAACATCATAAATATCATAAACATCACTAACCATTTCAAGGATTTTTTGGATTTATCTTTGTTCTGTTTTGTAGGACATGCCCTCCGCTCGTAGGAACACTATCCAAGTCAGTCTTGTGAGGATACCTCCACAACTCAAGGATTTAGTATCAAGGGTCCCTGAAGATTCCCCGTTCACCAAAAGACATGGACGACTCCTTAGTTTTGTTACCTCAAGTATTTAAGAACAGATGATAAAGGTTCTTGTCCAATTCTTCGACCCTTTGCATCATTGCTTCACCTTTCCTGATTACCAACTTGTGCCCACTTTGGAGGAATTTTCTCAACTCGTAGGGATCCCTATTCTCAATCATTTACCTTTCAACGGTATCGAAAGAGACCCCAAACCTGAGGAAATTGCTCGAGCTCTACATTTGCAACCATCTGACATAGTAGAAAATTGGGTAACAAGGAGTGGTGTTAAAGGGTTACTAGCAAAGTTTTTGTTGAAGAAGGCTCAAGAGTGTTGGAATATTTTGGATCTACAAGCCTTTGAGGAAGTTCTGCTCTTCTCATCTATGGATTGGTACTATTTCCAAATCCTGACCAATTTATAGATGTGAATGCGATTAACGTTTTCATATCTCGTAATCCGGTGCCTACGTTGCTTGGAGACATATTGCATTCTCTTCACTCTCGCACTTTGAAGAAAAGGGGGGCTTTGATGTGTTGCACTCCTCTGTTGGCTAGGTGGTTTATTTTTCACCTACCTCGATCAGTGGTGAAGAATGAACAAAGTATGAGATGGTCTAAAAGATTGATGTCGCTTTCACATGCTGATATTCATTGGTATTATCGCTCCTTAGAAGACATTACCATTATTGACCGCTGTGGGAAATTCCCTAATGTCCCTCTACTTGGCATTAGGGGAGGCACTACTTATAACCCGTGTTTAGCTTTGCGACAATTTGGGTACGCTAGAAGAGATGGCCCTCATGAGGTACTCATCCAAGGAATTGCATTTGACTACGAAAGCGACACCCAAGGTTACCGCCAAAGATTTATACGAGCTTGGGGTATGGTTAACAAAGTTAATAGCAAGACATTAGGGCATAATAATTCCATTCCTTTGGAGCCTTATCTTAAATGGGTGAAGGCCCGCGCTCAAAATCTCAAAATGCCTTATGAAGCCGTCTTACCTATTGTCATGGAGCCAGTAATCGAGGGAGACATTCCACATACGATCCTCTATCTTGATATGCCTACTTCTCTTAAAGATTTGCAAAATGCTTGGATTCAGTTAAAAGGAGAGCGATAAACCTTCGAAGCTAAGTTATGTGAAAGCGAGAAGAAGATATTGGAGCTTACAAGGGAACTTCATGAAGAAAGGAGCTTAAACACCTACATTGCGCCAAAGAAGATGCGCACAACTTTTCTATCTTAGAAGTTTACTTTATGCTTATTTCTGTTATTGTAAGCCCAAGAGGCGTGTTTGTATTCAAAACAAGGATTATTTAAATTAACGTTTGTTCACTCTTTGTCTATACAAAGCTAAATTCTTTAAATCCTTAAAATCATTTGCATATTGCATATTCATGCATCATGACATGACAGGCGTCCGCATAACAGGTTTCCTTATCTCTCCGTTGTTTATTTCAGCAAGATGGATCTAGAGAAAACTGTGACGAAACTCCAGGCTCAGAATTCTTAATTTTAGGAAGCTTTACTCGCCCTGGCCAAGGGGCAGCAGGATATGATGGCCTTGTTGGCCGCTAAAAAGAAGCCAAAGAAGAAAGCTCTGCTCAACATGGGTAGAAGGTTCAAAGAGACAATCCGTCAAATTCCAATAGAGGAAGATTCATCCGAAGAGGACGAGAACCAAATTGTGAGGTCAAGAGTACTTAGGCCGATTGTATCAATGGCCAAGAATCTGATGATGATTATTTCAATGAATAATATCCACCCGTAGACATCAAATACAAGCAGCTAAAAGACAAATTGAAAGCAGTTGAAATCCAAACTATTCCCGGTTTGAATTTTGACGATTTGGGCTTAATCTCTGGAATAGTCATTCCCCACAAGTTCAAAACACCAACCTTCGTAAAATACAATGGGGTTTCTTGCCCAAAGCTCCATTTGAAGTCCTATGTGCGCAAGATACAACCGTACACTGCTGATAAAAAACTATGGATTCACTTTTTCCAAGAGAGTCTGGCTGGAACATAGCTTGAATGGTTTTATCAGTTGGATGGCTCTCGCATCAATACTTGGGAGGGTCTAGCTACTACCTTCTACCAGCAATATCAGTACAACGCCGAATTGGCACCGATGAGGGTTCAATTGCAAGGTATGACCATGGGGAAGGATGAAGGATTTAAGGACTATGCGCAGAAGTGGAGAGACCTTGCAAGTAGGGTACAACCTCCCTTGACTGATAGGGAACTCATTGACATGTTCATGAGCACATTATCTGGTCCTTTCTTCAATCTGTTGGTTGGCTGCTCTTCTTCTGATTTCACTGAATTAATCCTAACAGGTGAGAGAGTAGAAAGTGGCATTAAGAGTGGAAAGATCTTTGTGGCATCTACTTCCACTCCCAATCCTGTCAAGAAACCTTTTTCCGTGAAGAAAGAAGTTAATGCCGTGTATAGAGCAAAAGCCCGTACCAAAATGAATAATCATCCGTCTATCAATGTTGTCCGAATCTCCAATCCGACTGCTACTCAAAGAACATCCACCAATCATCAACAGGTTGAAGCTCCAAGAAGACGGTTCACGAGGTTAGGCATGTCATTATCTCAAGCCCTTCAGCATCTTCTCAGGATCAATTTAGTGACATTGCGGGATCCTCCTGCCAATCTTGACACCTCGTCACCGAGATATAATCAAATGCAAAATGTGCTTATCATTCAAACAGCCTAGGGCATGAGACTGATCATTGTTGGGCTATGAAGAACAAAATCCAGGATTTAATTGACAACAAGACTATTGAATTTGATCCTCCTCCAACGCTAAATGTAATTACCGCTCCAATGCCGAAGCACGACAAAGGTGTTAATGTCGTCGAAGATACAACTTTCATTGCCTCTGTCAAAGGATTAACTACTCCATTGAATGTAATCAAGAGCAATCTTTTGAAAGCTGGGACTTTCCCCGACTGTGAAAAGGACTGTGAGCAGTATGAGACAATCTGATGGGTGTGAAAAACTGAGGAAAGGTATACAACGCCTAATGGATAGCCGCGAAATTCTATTTGAAAAGAATCCTGCAATCAAAAATTCAGTCGACAAAGCTGAAGACTTGGCTGTTGTACCCCAAAATGTGCCCTCCCATATTTCTCAAAACATGGCAAGAAAAATCTCCAAGTTGCTCAAAGTAGCCCAAGAATTGGTCAGACAAGCTCTCTCCTAAGGCAGTCTACCCCAAATTAGGGTTTTGTGTTGCATCAAGATCCTTGAGTCCAAGTGGTCCCAAATGCTCAACATTATCCTAATATGTTCTCAAAATTATCCATGTCAAGTTTCAAGCCTTGCAGAGGAAGTTTGCTCAGTCAATGGCTCAAAGGTCCAAAAGTTGTCTATGTTAGGGCAAAAGTCAATTGTGACCTACAAACAGTCAAACTTCAAGATTTTTTGTCAAAATTCTCATTTTGAAGTATATTCCATCAGTTAATCAAGGGTTGATCATGATTCATCAAGGATTGCTCAAAATTCATCAAGACTCAAAAGTTGTTAAATTAGGGTTTTGCAAGAAAAGTAAACCCAACTTTGACCAAGCATAACTTTCTCATACTTTATGAGAAATGACTCATCCAAATCTCATTTTGAAGAGTATGCAATTCCCTACAATCCATATTCATACCCCAAGATCAAAATATGCACTCACAAGAAGTTATGAATTTTGACATTATAGGTCATTTTTGAAAGTCAACAAAAACACCTTTTTGTCAAAGCTTTTAACTTGAGCATGGAATATCAAATTGAGATGAGACCAAAAGGTTTGATTAGAGGACATCTTAAGCTTTCGAAAAAGTCAAAGAACACCTCCAAAAGTTCAAAATTGAGGAAGTTATGCATTGTTGAAGTTGGACATTTTGCAAAATTGCCAAAAGTCAACTATCCCCAAAACATCAAATTTTGCCAAATGGGCCCATTCTTTTTCACTTGTTTTGAGTTTTCCTTATTTCCCATGTGCTCCATCTTTGGGAATGTGTCCACATCTTATTTTTATTATTTAATTTTATTTTTATTTGAATTAATTCATTTTAAATCAAATAAAATCACATAAAATCAAAAACATTGAAAGCTAAAGATCTTGTGATCATTTCAGGCTCCAATTACAACTAGCTTTGCAATCAAACTCGTATCAAGGTCATTAGGCACAAGGAGATTGGATTTATGCCAAGTTTGGAAAGCTTTAATGGAGGATAAAATCAAATATCAAAATCATTGATAGAGGGAGATTTGAACACCAAATGCTACCCTTATGTATTGTACAATACATAAGCAAGCGAAACACACAAGAATCAGGGTTGAAGAGCAGTTATAGAGTGAGAACCAAAGTTGCAAAAACCAGAAAAATATGTGGGATCAAAATCAAGGTTAAAGGCGTTTTCAGGGCTTGGCAAGCATCACAATCACTTCCTGGAAACCTCCACAAGCAAAACCAATCACAACCAGGCGTTTTCAAGCTTCCATACGCACTGTAAGTCTCACGCGAGGTAGCCCTGTTCTTGATTTCGTATCTCATAAATTAGGAATTGTTATAACAAAATAATTGCATATTTGTAATCACCACATAATTTACAATCTTTTGGCATCATTTGATTTTGCTTATATGACCTGTAGCAAGATCCACCATTATTAGGGTTTTGTTCTTGTTTTTGGGGTTTCTTGTTTCAGGAATAATTGGCTTGCGTGAAGGGTACCATCTTGTTCAGGGGAACAAGACGAACTCAACCATGGTGCTATCTTTCATTTATATGGCATGAGGAAGGTTTTAGAACGAAGCTGCGCTTTTAGCTGCGGATAAAAATCCGCAGGTAAAAGTTACAGTCTTGGAGGACAGGGACGAAGACGTGTCGTCCGTTCATTCGTCCGTTTAAATATTTTGCGCGTTTTTTTAATTTATGGCCATATACTTTGTTTCTATATATTATATTATGTTTATGTTGTTATAAAAATTAAAACAACTTGGCCTAGTGGTGGCCACATAAGCATTCAAGAATCCAAAGGCTGGAGGTCAGGGGTTCGATCCCTGCCTCCAGCAAATTGCATTTTCTCATTTGTTTTCAGGGAATCAGGTGCGTGTTGAAGCTGGAGGTTCACCATAATCCCTCACCAATCAACACGCCAGATGGCCAGATGGCCAGATCTGGTGGTCAAGCAGTGGAGGTACACTATGGAATCAGTCAACGCCAATGCACTGGATTGCAGAAAGTCCACATGGATCAACTTAATGGGCCAACAAAAATACTTTCTGCACCCTCCAAAAAAGGCCCAATTTCTCTACTTTCTCATATTTTATTTATTTGACTTAATTATTTTATTTTTATTTTATCAATTTACTAACCAATAAACAAATTTCCTCTTTTTTTATCAAAAATCACAAATATTTTTTAATTCAGAATTTTATTTTTATTAATAAATACTAACTAATTAATTAGGTTTAATTCTAGGAAACTTTAATTTATTTTTGTAAATAAATAAAATTAATTAGAAGTCATTAGGTTTTAATTCTAAATTTAATTATTTTTATTTCTTTCTTAAATTAACTAAAAAACTCCAAAAATATGTCATTTATTATTTTTCACCAATTAATTAATTTAGTATTTAAATTTAGGACTTAATTTCTTTTCTTAAATAAAAACAACAAAAACATTTTTCTTTTAAAAGGGTCAAAACCCTAATTCGCATCCGATTTAATTTCGCGTCGCGCTTTATTTTTCTTTATCCAATTAATGTATCTGCTTCCGGTATGTAATAGTTAATTAGGACATTTAATTATTTTACCGCTTTATTTTATTTTCAAAGGGTTGCTTTTGGAGATGTAAATACTCGACGCCTTGTAATTTAATTTCGGCATTTTAATTCTACAAATTATAACTGCTAGATGTTTGATAATAGGGTTTGCATGACAAGACTGAATGCTTAATCTTAAAATCAAATTAGATCATCATTAACATGTGCAAAGATAAAAATGAACTGAAAACAACACAATCGCACATGCGCACTCCTAGGGTACACCCCACTTGGTTTCCTTTGTACACGGTCATTGAGTATAGGTCGTTTTAGAGGTCGTCCTCTTGTCTAAAAGATCATAGTTTCCTCGAAACGGTTGCCTCAGATATTGTTGCCTCAAACAAATGATCTAAGACATTTGGGTTACCGCTAAGGCGTCCTAACATTGCTTTAGTGACCGTATGTCCCTCATTCGAATTGACCCTCAAAACTCCAACGACGGTGCTACCTACTCACTAATAGTGGGATAGCATTGTCTAAAGGAAAAGAACATAGAACAATTCTTTTTTCGAGTAGGTAGGTAGTTCTTAGATACTTGCTCATCCAAAACAAAACTTTTTCACACCTATACACTTTTTTTTCAAACAAAGTTTTTTCAAAATACTTCATTACACTCTTAAGGACAGAAGCAAGAGTTAAATCGAAGTTAAAAACTTTTTCAAACCCACAAGCACAAAGAAAACAATTTTTGAAAATGATGAGCAAGTACCTAAGAGCCCGTAGATAACTATGGATAAAAAGGGTTCTAATACCTTCCCTTTCTATAATCTACCCCCCGTACTCAGAAATAATCTCGAAAAAGGAATTTTTCTGTGCTTTTTCCTTTCCTTGTTGGATAAAATAAAAGTCAGTGGCGACTCTTGCTTACCGCGACATTTTGCGAAAACAAACGCAAAACGCAAACCAGCATTCCAAAAATAGTCAGTTCTTCCCACCGTATCACAGAACTGAAGACTCTGCTGGGGACGTTAATAAGTGGGGTGTACCTTAGGAATAGTTCATCATAATGTTTTCAATTACTTGATTTGTATGCTTTATCTTTGTGGGTTTGAATCGGAGTTACTATAGATCCTAACTCGGAACTGGGGATACCTTTTAGGTAAGTAGCAGTAGACTGTGAGGGAACAGTACGGCGTAGACCGATACGGTTGAAGCAGTAGCTACGTTGGTGTGGCACTTTAGTTTGTACTGATATCCCTTGTGGTGGAACAAGGAGAATATGGGTCTTCTAAGGGGTCATTAAGCACCAACAGACCTTAGAACCTATAATTGACCAACTTGGCCATAGAACAGTAGCAGTATGCTACACTCATTGAGACCAAACTCTCGCGATGATTCTGGCCGCAAGAAAAGGTTGCCAAACTGGAATTATGACCGAACGAGGGTGGTCAGTGATATTGAGATCCTCTAGAACCCGGTTACTATTACTAGGACAGGTTGAACCAACTAAACTAAAAGAGGGTAATACCTAAACTCCTTGCCAGCCTAAAATCTAAGGGCTATCAGTATGACTTGTTTGCCCTTACCATGTTTGCTATCTGTGAATACTTGTGGTGTGTTTCTATCATAACATCATGCATCGTGGCATTGCATGCATCTTGCATCAAGACTAACCTATTTCAAAGACCGAGTGGATTCATCTTTGTTCTGTTTTATAGGTCATGGCATTTATGCATAGAAACACTATTCGCATCAGCTTTGTACAGATTCCTACTCAGCTTAGACATTTGGTTTCTAAAGTTCCAGATACTTCCTCCTTTATCAGAAGACATGGTCACCTCCTTGGTTGCGTCACTTCCAAAATGGATGAGCAGATGTTGAGTGTATTGTGCCAGTTATTTGATCCATTGTACCACTGCTTCACCTTCTCGGATTATCAGTTGGTCCCTACCTTGGAAGAGTTCTCTGATCTACTTGGTATTTCTATTCTAGAGCAGACGCCATTTACAGGTTGAGACAAAGCTCTTAGGCCAGAAAATGTTGCTACATCACTACATCTGACAATGGCTGAGGTAATGTCTAACTGGGAAACCCGGAGTGGGACAAAAGGCTTCTTGGCTAAGTTCTTGGTTGATCGGGCTAATCAGTTTTGGGACAGTTTGGATTTTCAAGCATTCGAAGACATCCTGGCTCTTCTCATTTATGGTTTGGTTTTGTTTCCTAATTCAGATTCTTTCGTCGACGTGAATGCAGTGAAGATTTTCATGTCCCGTAATCCTGTGCCCACTCTCTTGGGGGATATTCTGCACTCTCTTTATGCTCGTACTGCTCGGAAACGGGGAACCCTTATGTGTTGTGCACCATTGCTGGTGAGGTGGTTTATTTCTCACCTCCCCAAATCAGTTTTGAAGAACAAGGAAGGCATGGGTTGGGCCTACAGAATTATGTCTCTCGCTCATACTGACATTATTTGGAGCACTAAAGACATGGAAGACGTAGCTATTATTGATCGCTGTGGGGAATACCCCAATGACCCACTACTTGGAATTCGAGGAGGGATTACCTATAATCCTTGTTTGGCCTTACGTCAGTTTGGGCGAGCTAGGAGGGAAGGACCTCATGAGTTGCTGATGCCAACCATTGTCTTTGACTTCCAAGGGGATAGTGACCAGCATCGCTGCAGGTTCATATGAGCTTGGGACAGGGTGCACCGGTCTGATCCACATGAGTTAGGGATGAAGACCTCTCTTCCGATGGAACCGTATCTCCGATGGGTTCGAATCCGTGCCCAAAAGCTGGGAATGTCGTACGAAGGTGTCTTGCCTGTGATTGTTGAGATTTTCGATGAAGAAGGGGTTCCTCCTACCATCCTCCATCCATACATGCCTACTGACATTGGGGCATTAAAGAGGTCTTGGATGCATCTAAGAGAAGAGCGGGATACTTATAGAGAAAAGTATCACGAGCAGGAGAGGAAGATTCTAAAGCTCACCAGACAGTTGGAGAATGAGAAGGTCCTCAACGACTATGTCAGCACCAACGGAAAACGACCATGGGAGCGCTGATGTGTTTTTGTTATTTCTAGTTTTGATTTACTTTCAAGTATTTCATTTTGTAACGCCTTAAGGGCATTTGTCAAACATTGTTTCAAGTTTGTTATATAATAAAAGTGTGTTTCATTTTGGTTTACGAATTTGAATCTCTCGACGTCTTTGAAATCATATCATACGCATTTCATTCCCATGCACCTTATTACAGGTACCCTTACAGGTTTCTCATCTTCTTCGCTGTTTATTTCAGCATCATGTCTGCTGAAACATCAACTGATCAAGCTATCAAGGCTCTACAATCTCAAAACGCTCAATTCCAGGAAATGTTCATGAACTTGGCTAAGGGTCAGCAAGATCTGAAGACTCTTATCTTGAAGGATAAGAAGAAAAAGAAAAAGAAGACGGTCCTACGGAATATGGGTCACAGATTTGGAAACAATTTGCGAGATAAAGTCAATTTATCCCACTCATCTGGAGGGGGAGAAAACCAAGAAGAAAGAAGGGTTCCTAGCCCTGTGGTATCTGACAACGAGACTGACTTTGACAAAGACCAGTATCCTCCGGCTGAGGATAGGTATAAACAGCTTGAAGACCGGTTGAGTGCGATGGAGATCCAGAAGGTACCTGGATTGGACTTTGGTGATTTGGGTTTATCATCTGGGGTGGTGATTCCCCACAAGTTTAAAGCACCAATCTTTGCTAAATACGACGGGGTTTCTTGTCCAAAGCTGCACCTCCGCTCGTATGTTAGAAAGATCCATCCATACACTACTGATAAGAACCTCTAGATCCACTTCTTTCAAGATAGTCTCTGAGGGACTCAACTTGAATGGTTTTACCAGCTGGAAGGAGCTAGTATCTGTAATTGGGAAGATCTGGCTGCTGCTTTTTACAAGTAGTACCAATACAATGCTGACCTCGCTCCCACGCGTACCCAACTTCAGGGTATGATTATGGGTGCGAGCGAAGGTTTCAAATACTACGCTCAGAAATGGAGGGACCTTGCTAGAAGAGTACAACCCCCACTGGCTGAGAGGGAGTTAGTAGATATGTTTCTGGGGACCTTGTCTGGTCTGTATTTCAACCATCTGATTGGAAGTTCATCGTCCGGGTTTACTGAGCTGATTATGACCGAGGAAAGAGTCGAGGCCGGTATCAAGAGAGGTAAGATACAGAAGGGTGCTTCATCAAGTACCGAAAAGAAGCCTTTTAAGAAGGAGTCCAGTGCTGTTTACAGTTCAAAAGGCCATAATAGACCTGAGTGCCGCCAAGCAGTCAATGCGATTGTTATATCAAGACCTGTTTTTGCCACACAATGCAACAATCAGCCAAGGGCCGAGAGGCCGCGAAGACAATTCACTCAGCTTCATATGACCCTGTCTCAGATTCTACCGCAGTTGTTAAAGACCAACTTGGTGATTCCGAAGGAAGCCCCGAAGAATCCCAATACAACCTCACCGCTGTACAATCTGAACGCCCGCTGTGCTTTTCATTCCGATAGCGCGGGGCATGATGCGAATGACTGCTGGGTCCTGAAGAATAAAGTACAGGGTCTGATTGACACTAAGGAGATTGAGTTCGAAGCGCCAGGAAAGCCTAATGTCATAACGGCTCCTATGCCAAAACATGACGCAGGTGTAAATGCTATTGGGGAAGATGATGATGAAGAGTTTGATATTGATAGCTGGATTTACCCAACTGTCGATGGTGGCTTGAGCAATTGGACGGCAAAGGACTTCGTCCCAATTTATTTTATTACCTAGTAATGAGACTTTTGTTTTGAGTTTGTAACAGACAATTTTTAAACTTTACGGCCCGCTGCCTTACCCGAGACACCGTGGCTTTGTTTGTGAGGGCTTTATGTGTGTTATTTCCATATATCATTAATAAAAGCGTTGGATGTTTTCTTGCATTTCAAATTTTTTGCTCCTTGTTTTTCTTTTTTATCTTGCAAAACAGCTATTTTACACACACTCACATATACAGGTCTGAGTCCACTCTGGATCCCACTGATAACGACTCTGCTACTGCCAGTTATGACTTCGAAAGTCCGATCAACCAAGCCAAGGACGAAGGTGAGGATGATTGCGAAGTGCCTTGTGAACTTGCTAGACTGTTACTTCAGGAAGAGAGGGCCATACAGCCGCATGAAGAGCCAGTGGAAACAGTAAATCTGGGTACAGATGTAGACAAGAAAGAGGTCAAGATCGGTGCAAGTCTGGAAGCTAGTGTTAAGCAACGGTTGATTCAAATGCTGCGTGACTACGTTGAGATCTTTTCCTGGTCTTATGAAGATATGCCTGGGTTGGATACCGATATTGTGGTTCACCAATTACCTACCAAGGAAGATTGTCCTCCAGTGAAACAGAAAGTCCACCGAATGCGTCCAGAGATATCTGAGAAAATCAAGGATGAAGTGATGAAACAGTTTGATGCCGGTTTTCTAGCAGTTACTTCTTACCCACAGTGGGTGGCCAATGTGGTTCCGATGCTGAAGAAGGATGGTAAGGTTCGAATGTGTGTTGACTACAGAGATCTGAACAGGGCGAGCCCCAAGGATGACTTCCCTCTACCTCATATTGACGTTCTGGTCGACAACACCGCACAACATAAGGTCTTCTCCTTTATGGATGGTTTCTGCGATTATAATCAGATTGAAATGGCTCCCGAAGATATGGAGAAGACAACCTTTGTTACTCAATGGGGTACCTTTTGCTACAAGGTCATGCCTTTCGGATTGAAAAATGCTTCGGCAACGTATCAGCGGGCCATGGTCGCTTTGTTCCATGACATGATCCATCATGAGATTGAGGTACACGTCGATGACATGATTGCAAGATCCCAAATTGAGGGAGAACACCTTGACCATCTTCAGAAGCTATTTGACAGGTTGAAGTCGTACAAGCTAAGGTTAAACCCGAACAAGTGCACCTTCGGGGTGAGATCTGGTAAGCTGCTGGGTTTCATCGTAAGTGATAAAGGTATTCAAGTGGATCCTGCAAAGGTGACGGCTATATAGGAAATGCCAGCTCCCCGAACTGAAAAAGAAGTCAGAGGCTTTCTGGGACGTCTGAACTACATTGCCCGATTCATCTCACACCTGACTGCTACTTGTGAGCTAATCTTCAAGTTACTGAAGAAAGATCAAGTGGTAAGATGGAACGATGAATGTCAAGCCGCTTTCAAAAGGATCAAAGAATATCTCGAAGAGCCTTTTATTCTGATGCCTCCAGTTGAAGGGAGACCTTTGATCTTATACTTGATAGTACTCGATAATTCAATGGGGTGCGTGTTGGGGCAACATGACGAGTCTGGCCAAAAAGAGCATGCTATTTATTACCTTAGCAAAAATTTTACCGACTGCGAGACCCGATACTCGTTTCTTGAGAAAACTTGTTGTGCTTTGGCATGGGCTGCTCGTCGGCTGAGACAGTATATGCTGACTCACACTACTATATTGATATCAAAGATGGATTCGATCAAGTATATCTTCGAAAAGCCTGCCTTATCAGGAAGAATAGCAAGATGGCAGATGATCTTGACTGAGTATTACATCCAATACACGACTCAAAAAGCAATCAAGGGAAGTTTGTTGGCGGATCATTTGACACATCAGGCAGTGGACGATTACCAGTCTATGAACTTTGAATTCCCGGATGAGAATATCATGTTGGTTACTGACTGTGAGACACCTGGACCGGATGAAGGACCTGAGGAAGGATCCTGATGGTCTATGTACTTTGATGGAGCTTCAAACGCTTTGGGTAATGGCATTGGCGCCGTGATCATATCTCCTGAAGGCTCTCATACTCCGTTCACCGCCCGACTATGTTTCAACTGCACCAACAACATGGCGGAATATGAAGCATGCATTATGGGTCTTCGAGCAGCAATTGACCTAAGGATTAAGTTTCTAAGTGTTTTCGGAGATTCCGCTCTCGTGATCAGTCAGATCAAAGGTGAGTGGGATACGAAACACCCTAATCTTATTCCTTACAGGGAGTATGTATTGACGTTGCTTCCACACTTCGAGGAGGTAACCTTTGAACACTTCCCTAGAGAGGAGAATCAGTTGGCGGACGCGCTAGCTACGATGTCTTCTATGTTCAAGGTCAGATGGGACAATGAGGCTCCCCAGATTACCATTGAGAGGTTGTACGAACCCGCACATTGTTGTGACATTGAGACTGAAGAGGTAGCAGATAAACCCTGGTTTCATGAGGTGATAAGGTATCTTGAGGCTCAAGAATACCCTGAGGGTGCATCTGTTAATGATAAGAAGTTTCTGAGGAGGTTCGCGGCGAAGTTTTTCATCAGTAATGACATCCTTTACAAGCGTAACCATGATTCGACCTTACTGCGTTGTGCGGATAAGAACGAAGCAGAAAGGATTATGGTAGAGTTACATGAAGGTACTTTCGGGACTCATTCCAGTGGACATACCATGGCAAAGAAAATCCTACGGGCAGGATATTATTGGTCTACAATGGAAGCCGACTGTTATCAACATTCTCGGACCTGTCATAAGTGCCAAGTCTATGCTGATAAGGTGCACATACCTCTAGTTCCTCTGAACGTCTTGACAGCTCCATGGCCTTTTGCAATGTGGGGCATCGACATGATTGGCGAGATCAGACCTACGACATCTAACGGGCATCGTTTCATCCTGGTAGCTATTGATTACTTTACAAAGTGGGTTGAAGCAACTTGCTTTGCTACAGTAACCAAGAACATCGTGGCACGGTTCATTCGGCACAACCTGATATGTCGGTATGGTGTACCAGAGAGGATCATTACAGATAATGGTACAAATCTCAATAATAAGATGATCACCGAGCTCTGCAAGCAGTTCAAGATACAACATCACAACTCTTCTCCTTACCGGCCGAAGATTAATGGGGCTGTAGAAGTGGCTAATAAAAACATTAAGAAGATTGTGCAGAAGATGACAATGACATACGAAGACTGGCACGAGATGTTACCATTTGCTCTTCATGGATACCGTACCTCAGCGCGAACGTCAACAGGGGAAACACCATATTCCTTGGTTTATGGCATGGAGGCCGTCTTGCCCATTGAAGTTCAGATACCCTCTCTTCGGATTATGAAGGATGCAGGTTTGAGCGAAGATGACTGGACTCAGACCCGGCTTGATCAGCTAAACTTAATCGACGAGAAGAGACTTACTGTTATCTGCCATGGTCAAACGTACCAAAAACGGATGATCAAGGCATTTAACAAGAAAGTCAGACGATAAGAGTATCAAGTTGGGGATCTGGTAATCAAGCGCATTATCTTACCTCAAGGTGATCCTAGGGGAAAATCGACCCCCATGTACGAAGGGAAATTTGTGGTTAAGAACATTTTCTCAGGAGGAGCTATGATTCTAACCACCATGGACGGTGATGACATTCCTCACCCCGTCAATGCAGACATAGTGAAAAAATACTACGCATAATCAAAGACCCGCTAGGTTGACTGGCCTAGGCAAAAATAAGGGTATCCCGACGAACCAAAAGGGTTCGGGAAAAATAAGGGATGAAAATGAAAAAATTTGTACACCCGGCAAGTCGAAAACCTAGAAAGGCAGCTTGGGCAAAAAGGGTATCCCGGTGGACTGAAAACCCGAAAGGGCGGTCCAGGCAAAAATTAGGGATCAAAGCGTAACACTATGTCTCATTGGATCACCTTGCAGCCAGACTTTAGTATCAACTATCAAGCTCGGATGGCACTAATCAATATGATCTACCTTCAACCAAGTAGCAAAGTGATGAGATGCTCCAGGACATAAAGGCAATAACAGAGTTGGAACCTAGTGGGATTGTTCACATAGCTGTTTTTCTTTGTTTATTACAAATTGTATAAATTCTATTTGTTCGGTGGCATTCTCTTACTAGGACGCCAGCCTCTTGTACAAAAAACTCCTATTTACAGTCCAACCTTCAAAGTCAATACAATTCATTTTCAAAGAAATTTCAAGCTGTTTTTCCTTTATCTGTTTTGTTTTGCAAAGAACGTCCAATGTTCATTTTGGATATATGCATTTGACATTAATTGCTGCTCATGAATATTTACATGCGAAACAAAAGACCATTACTTGTAATATTGGAAATAGGGGCAATAATAATTGTCCAAAGCTTTACAGTTGCTCTGTCCACCAGGTACAAGGATAAATTCAGCTGGAAAAAAAAATATGGCTGAAATACTTTCACTCCTCGCAGAGTAAGAAAAGGCAGTAATGTTAGCTCTCCCCAGCTGAGACTCATAATTGCGAATGAATTGGTAATATTCTCCCCAAACAGAGTTTATCTATCATCAGCACTGAAAAGTATGATCATCCCCGGCGGAGTATAAAATATCCCTAGTGGAATTTGGAATGTTTCCCCAGCGCAGTCTGAAAAAGTTTCCCTAGCGGAGTATAAAAATTATCCCCAGTAGATTCTGGCAGATTTTCCCTAGTAGAGCCTAAAAAGGTTATCCCCAGTAAGGTCGCTATTGGAAAAATCATCCCCAGCGGAGTTCATTCCTTTCACCAACAGGAATTCAATCCCCAACAAGGTTCAATATCACCAATAGTGGTAATTTTATCCCCGGCTGAATTTATCAGCGGAATCCTCTACAGAGCATCTCTTCCCCACAGAATAATCTCCTCATCAGTTTATTCCCCAACGAAGTTATCCTCTCCTGCAGGTTTATTCTCACAATCATCTCCATTCGCTATCCCCAGCGGAAACGAAGAATTCAGCTCTTTTCTCCAGTAGCTACCCGAGATTTATTTTCCCATAGCTAAAAACATCACAGTTTCATACATCATGACACATGCATATACGCATCATACAACACAATCTCATTTATTTTGAGAACATCATTTTCCTGATACATATCATGCATTACATACAACTAACCTTTATCTTTCAGGAAGGATGTGGTTAAGTCCTCACAAAATTCAAAGCTATGAAGCTTTTACCTCAGTCGAATTACTTACAAGTTCTTAAAACTCAGCAGAGATGTTCTCTCAATTGAAGTACAAACAAGGTCCTAAATCTCGACAAAGTTCCTCCGTTGAATTACAGACGGGTTCCTAAATCTCAGCAGAGAAGTTTTCTCAGTTGAATTACGGGCAAGTTCTTAAGTCTCGACGAAGATGTTTCCCTCCAGTTGAATTACAGACGAGTTCTTAAAACTCGGCATAAATGTTCTCTCAGTTGAATTATAGAAAAGGTCCTAAGTCTCGACAAAAGTGTTCCTCTGTTGAATTACAGACAAGTTCCTAAATCTAAGCAGAGAAGTTTTCTAAGTTGAATTACGGGCGAGTTCTTAAATCTCGACGAAGATGTTTCCCCAAGTCGAATTACTGACAAGTTCTTAAAACTCAGCAGAGATGTTCTCTCAGTTGAAGTACAGACAAGGTCCTAAATCTCGACAAAGTTCCCCTGTCGAATTACAAACGAGTTCCTAAATCTCAACAGAGAAGTTCTCTCAGTTGAATTACGGGAGAGTTCTTAAATCTCGACGAAGATGTTTCCCCAAGTCGAATTACTGACAAGTTCTTAAAACTCAACATAGATGTTCTCTTAGTTGAAGTACAGACAAGGTCCTAAATCTCGACAAAGTTCCTCCGTTGAAGTACAGACAGGTTCCTAAATCTCAACAGAGAAGTTTTCTCATTTGAATTTCGGGCGAGTTCTTAAATCTCGACGAAGATGTTTCCCCAAGTCGAATTACTGACAAGTTCTTAAAACTCAGCAGAGATGTTCTCTCAGTTGAAGTACAGACAAGGTCCTAAATATCGACAAAGTTCCTTCGTCGAATTACAGACGAGTTCCTAAATCTCAGCAGAGAAGTTTTTTCGGTTGAATTACGGGCAAGTTCTTAAATCTCGATGAAGATGTTTCCCTCCAGTCGAATTACTGACAAGTTCTTAAATCTCAATAGAGTTTTTCTTAGTTGAATTACAGGCAAGTTCTTAAATCTTGACGAAGATCAGACTCCCCTAGTGGAATCTTCCTCAACAGCAGGTATGCAAGCTCTCGCTAAGGAACCTCTTATGCGATCGAAACTCCTTCAGATGGCATCTTTAAGCCCATCCCCTCGTCACTAATCTCCAAATGGCATCTGTAAGCCCATTCCCGACATCACAAAGAAACTACCACTTCATGTGAGTGCAAATTTCTGGGCACTCTAGTGTTCAATCCTCTTCCGCCTTCGGATCACGAAAGGCACGAAAGCCAATCTACATCCTCAGGTTTAAGAAGATTGAACAGGAGCAGCTGTTGTACCCCAAAATTTTCCCTCCCATATTTCTCAAAACATGGCAAGAAAAATCTCCATGTTGCTCAAAGTAGCCCAAGAATTGGTCAGACAAGCTCTCTCCTAAGGCAGTCTACCCCAAATTAGGGTTTTGTGTTGCATCAATATCCTTGAGTCCAAGTGGTCCCAAATGATCAACATTGTCCTAATATGTTCTCAAAATTATCCATGTCAAGTTTCAAGCCTTGAAGAGGAATTTGCCTAGTTAATGGCTCAAAGGTCCAAAAGTCGACTGTGCTAGGGCAAAAGTCAACTGTGACCTACAAACAGTCAAACTTCAAGATTTTTTGTCAAGATTATCATTTTGAATTATATTCCATCAGTTGATCAAGGTTTGATCATGATTCATCAAGGATTACTCAAAATTCATCAAGACTCAAAAGTTGCTAAATTAGGGTTTTGCAGGAAAAGTCAACCCAACTTTGACCAAGCATGAATTTCTCATACTTTATGAGAAATGACCCATACAAAGCTAATTTTGTAGAGGATGAAATTCCCTACAATCCATCTTCATACCCCAAGATCAAAATATGCACTCACAAGAAGTTATGAATTTTGACATTATAGATCATTTTTGAAAGTCAACAAAAAAACCTTTTTTTGTCAAAGCTTCTAACTTGAGCATGGAATATCAAATTGATAAGAGACCAAAATGGTTGATTAGAGGACATCTCAAGCTTTCTAAAAAGTCAAATAAAACTTCCAAAAGTTCAAAATTGAGGAAGTTATGCATTGTTGAAGTTGGACTTTTTTGCAAAATTGCCAAAAGTTAACTATCCCCAAAACTTCAAATTTTGCCAAATGGGCCCATTCTTTTTCACTTGTTTTGAGTTTTCCTTATTTCCCACGTACTCCAGCTTTGTCCATGTGTCCATATCTTATTTTTATTATTTAACTTAATTTTTATTTGAATTAATTCATTTTAAATCAAATAAAATCACATAAAATCAAAAACATCGAAAGCTAAAGATCTTGTGATCATTTCAGGTTCTAATTACAGCTAGATTTGCAATCAAACTCGTATCAAGGTCATTAGGCACAAGGAGATTGGATTTATGCCAAGTTTGGAAAGCTTTAATGGAGGATAAAATCAAATCTCAAAATCATTGATAGAGGGAGATTTCAACAACAAATGCTACCCTAATGTATTGTACAATACATAAGCAAGAAAAACACACAAGAATCAGGGTTGGAGAGCAGTTACAGAGTGAGAACCAAAGTTGCAAAAACCAGATAAAGTGTGGCATCGAAATCAAAGTTAGAGGCGTTTTCAGGGCTTGGCAAGTATCACAATCACTTCCCGACAACCTCCACAAGCAAAACCAATCACAACCAAGCGTTTTCAAGCTTCCATACGCACTGTAAGTCTCACGCGAGGTAGCCCTGTTCTTGATTTCGTATCTCAGAAATTAGGCATTGTTATAACAAAATAATTGCATATTTGTAATCACCATATCATTTACAAGCTTTTGGCATCATTTGATTTTGCTTATCTAACCTGTAGCAAGATCCACCATTATTAGGTTTTTGTTCTTGTTTTTGGGGTTTCTTGTTTCAGGAATAATTGGTTTGCGTGAATGGTACCATCTTGTTCAGGGGAACAAGACGAACTCAACCATGGTGCTACCTTTCATTTATATGGCATGAGGAAGGTTTTAGAACGAAGCTGCGCTTTTAGCTGCGGATAAAAATCCGCAGGTAAAAGTTACAGTCTTGGAGGACAGGGACGAAGACGTGTCGTCCGTTCATTCGTCCGTTCAAATATTTTGCGTGTTGTTTTTTTTAATTTCTGACCATATACTTTGTTTCTATATATTATATTATGTTTATGTTGTTATAACAAGTAAAACAACTTGGCCTAGTGGTGGCCACATAAGCATTCAAGAATCCAAAGGCTGGAGGTCAGGGGTTCGATCCCTGCCTCCAGCAAATTGCATTTTCTCATTTGTTTTCAGGGAATCGAGTGCGTGTTGAAGTAGGAGGTTCACCATACTCCCTCACCAATCAACACGCCAGATGGCCAGATGGCCAGATCTGATGGTCAAGCAGTGGAGGTACACCATGGAATCAGTCAACGCCAATGCACTGGATTGCAGAAAGTCCACATGGATCAACTTAATGGGCCAACAAAAATACTTTCTGCACCCTCCAAAAAAGGCCCAATTTCTCTACTTTCTCATATTTTATTTATTTGACTTAATTATTTTATTTTTATTTTATCAATTTACTAACCAATAAACAAATTTCCTCTTTTTTTTATCAAAAATCACAAAAATATTTTTTAATTCAGAATTTTATTTTTATTAATAAATACTAACTAATTAATTAGGTTTAAATCTAGGAAACTTTAATTTATTTTTATAAATAAATAAAATTAATTAGAAGTCATTAGGTTTTAATTCTAAATTTAATTATTTTTATTTCTTTCTTAAATTAACAAAAAAACTCCAAAAATATGTCATTTATTATTTTTCACCAATTAATAAATTTAGTATTTAAATTTAGTACTTAATTTATTTTCTTAAATAAAAACAACAAAAACATTTTTCTTTTAAAAGGGTCAAAACCCTAATTCGCATCCGATTTAATTTTGGGTCGCGCTTTATTTTTCTTTATCCAATTAATGTATCTGCTTCCGGTATGTAATAGTTAATTAGGACATTTAATTATTTTACCGCTTTATTTTATTTTCAAAGGGTTACTTTTGGCGATGTAAATACCCGGCCTTGTAATTTAATTTCCGCATTTTAATTCTACAAATTATAACTGCTAGATGTTTGATAATAGGGTTTGCATGACAAGACTGAATGCTTAATCTTAAAATCAAATTAGATCACCCTTAACATGTGCAAAGATAAAAGTGAACTGAAAAAAACACGATCGCACATGCGCACTCCTAGGGTACACCCCACTTGGTTGCCTTCGTACACGGTCATTGAGTATAGGTCATTTTAGAGATCGTCCTCTTGTATAAAAGATCATAGTTGCCTCGAAACGGTTGCCTCAGATATTGTTGCCTCAAACAAATCATCTAAGACATTTGGGTTACCGCTAAGGCGTCCTAACATTTCTTTAGTGACTGTATGTCCCTCATTCGAATTGACCCTCAAAACTCCAACGACGGTGCTACCTACTCACTAATAGTGGGATAGCATTGTCTAAAGGAAACGAACATAGAACGATTCTTTTTTCGAGTAGGTAGGTAGTTCTTAGATACTTGCTCATCCAAAACAAAACTTTTTCACACCTATACACTTTTTTTTTAAACAAAGTTTTTTCAAAACACTTCATTACACTCTTAAGGACAGAAGCAAGAGTTAAATCAAAGTTAAAAACTTTTTCAAACCCACAAGCACAAAGAAAACAATTTTTGAAAATGATGAGCAAGTACCTAAGAGCCCGTAGATAACTACAGATAGAAAGGGTGCTAATACCTTCCCTTTCTATAATCTACCCCCCGTACTCAGAAATAATCTCGAAAAAGGAATTTTTCTGTGCTTTTTCCTTTCCTTGTTGGATAAAATAAAAGTCGGTGGCGACTCTTGCTTACCGCGACATTTTGCGAAAATAGACGCAAACCAGCATTCCAAAAACAATCATTTCTTCCCACCATATCACATTGGCCATCATAACAGTTTCAAATAAACCTCTTAGGATCTCATCCAAAGGTCCTATCAGGATTTCAAACGAACCAATCATTGCTCCTCTCATAATCAGTGATGTCGGACCCATTCCATACACCTCTGATAAAGCGGTTCTATGGAATTATGGTGTCGATGTTTATTACCATGGGGTAAAACAACATTCTTGGATTGATGATAATGAAATAGGTGTTACTAATATCACTGGTTCTAGTAAAGTCACAAGAACATGAAGAGTCTTTTCCCCTGATATTTCACCACCAACGACTACCGCAGTTCCAATCCGCATAACCAACGGCAATGCTGGTGCTAGTACTAAAGGGAAAGAGAAAGAAAGGGAGCCTTCCAGAGAAGAGACACTTTCTAAAAAGACTGTTACGGAAGAACCATCCACTCAAGAGATGGAGGAGATTCTGAAAATCATCAAGAAAAGCGACTTCAAAATAGTAGAGCAGTTGGGACAAACCCCTTATAAAATATCAATGTTGTCCCTATTGCTATGTTATGACGCCCATGCACAAGCTCTAATTAAGTTCTTGAAAAAGGCTCACGTGCCTCAAGAAACTACAGCCGACCAGTTTGAGAACTGCGTAGAAAGTCTGACAGCTGATAATGGTCTAGGGTTCTCCGACGCAAATTTAACTCCCATGTAAAAGAATCACAATAAAGCCTTGCATGTTTCTGTTGAATGTAAGGGGACCACTCTGGCACATGTTTTGGTAAACACAGGCTCATCTTTAAACGTGTTACCCAAAGGCGCTTTAGATCGGCTAGACTGTGAAGGTTTGGTTTTGAAGCCAAGTGATATTGTTGTGAGGGCATTTGATGGGTCGAAAAGGATGGTTCATGGAGAGGTGGATCTCCGAATTAAGGTTGGTTCACAAATTTTCAACTCCACATTCTACATAATGGACATACGGCCTGCATATTCTTGCTTGCTTAGGCTCCCATAGATCCAAGGGGCAGGTGCGGTCACTTCTACTCTCCACCAGAAGTTAAAACACCCAGTTCAAGGGAAGGTTGTCACTATTTGCGGTGAAGAAAAATTTATGGTAAGCCACCTCACTTCTTTCAAATATGTAGAAATGGATGGCGAATTCATAGAGACTCCTTGCCAGATATTTGAAATTGTGGCCACCACCAAAATCTCCTCCGACACTCCAAAGGCCGATAAAGTTATTCCCAATATGGTTCTCTTAAGGATGCACGTGCAGTGGTAGAAAAAGGAAACCATGAGAGGTGGGGTCAGCTCCCTGACATCCCGTTCAAAGCAGATAAGTTTGGGATGGGATTCACCTCCAAAGCTCAGAAATAAATTAGAGATGCTCATACGGGAAAGTTGTCTCTCCACCTCAAGAGCCATGAAGTGAACGTCGTATAAGATTATGATAATGAGTGTGCTTTTGAAGACTGGATCTACCCAACAACCGAAGGGAAACCCAACAATTGGCATGCGAAGGACTTTGTGCCCATCTCCTTCATTGAGGAGTAATCTACTTGTTTTTGATTTTAATAAATTCAAGAACTCTTTGTCTGTAATATTTTTATATTGACTTTTAAGCCATGTGCCTATCATGGGGCACCTTGGTTCTTTTGTCAATGGTTTTATATTTTGTTCATCTAATCATATGATCATTCAGTACATTGGACTCTTTTGCATTCAAACATTTGTGTTGATTGTCTTTCTTTTTTCAAATACATTTCCAAAAAGATAGCCATGTATCTTACATGCACACACATACACACACTCTTGCAGGTCTACATCCACTCTGGATCCTATTGCCAACAACTCTATTCTTGACAACTATGACTTTGAATGTCCCATCAACCAAGCCGAAGACGAAAGCGAGGAAGATTATGACATACAGGGAGAACTAGCCAGACTTCTGTTACAAGAGGAAAAGGCTATTCAACCACATGAAGAGTCAATTGATGTTATCAACCTGGGTATTGAGTCAGATAAGAAGGAAATCAGGATCGGTGCTAATTTGGAAAGAAGTGTCAAAAGCCGTTTGGTTCAGATGTTGCGCGATTATATGGAAGTATTTTCTTGGTCGTATGAAGATATGCTTGGGTTGGATACCGACATTGTGGTTCATCGTCTGCCAACTAAAAAAGACTGCCCTCCTGTTAAACAAAAAGTTCGTCGCATGAGACCTGACATGTCTAAAAAGATCGAAGCCGAAGTAATGAAACATTTTGATGCAGGATTCCTAGTTGTAACATCATATCCTCAATGGGTGGCTAATATAGTACCAGTGCCAAAGAAAGACCGGAAAGTCCGCATGTGCGTACACTATAGGGATCTGTATAGGGCAATCCCCAAGGATGATTTCCCTCTACCACACATTGACGTCTTAGTCGATAATACCGCTCAGCATAAAGTCTTCTCATTCATGGACGGCTTCTCGGGCTATAATCAAATCAAGATGGCTCCCGAAGATATGGAATAAACTACTTTTGTTACACAATGGGGAACTTTCTGCTACAAGGTCATGTCGTTCGAATTAAAGAATGTAGGGGAAACATATCAAAGGGCTATGGTGGCTTTATTTCATGACATGATTCATCATGAGATAGAGGTATATGTGGATGATATGATTTCCAGATCACAAACGAAGAAGAACATCTCGGTCACCTGCACAAACTATTTGAGAGACTGAAGAAATATAAACTGAGGTTAAACCCTAACAAGTGCACATTAGGAGTACGCTCTGGAAAGCTTCTATGATTTATTGTCAGCAATAAAGGCATTGAAGTTGATCCCGCCAAGATAAAGGCCATCCAAGAAATGTCAGCCCCTCATTATGAAAAAGAAATCAGAGGATTCTTGGGTCGTCTCAATTACATTGCTCATTTCATATCACACTTAACTGCTACCCGTGAGCCACTCTTCAAACTCTTGAAGAAAGATCAGGTAGTCAAATGGAATGATGAATGCCAGATTGCCTTTGACAAAATCAAGGAATACCTGCAAGAACCTCCTATTCATATGCCTCCAGTTGAAGGAAGACCGTTGATCATGTACTTGACAGTACTAGAGAATTCTATGGGGTATGCTTTGGGCCAACATGACGAGTCTGGCCGAAAAGAGCATGCAATTTACTACCTAAGCAAAAAGTTTACCGACTATGAAACCAGATATTCACTGCTCTAGAAAACTTGTTATGCTTTAGCGTGGGCTGCTCGCCGGCTAAGGCAGTACATGTTGACTCATACTACTTTGTTGATTTCTAAGATGGATCCGATTAAGTACATCTTCGAAAAACCTGCCCTTTCCGGACGAATAGCCAGATGGCAAATGATCTTGACTGAGTACGATATTCAATACACCAATCAAAAATCCATCAAAGGAAGTGTACTAATAGATCATTTAGCCCATCAAGCGGTGGATGATTATCAGTCAATGAACTTCGACTTCCCTGACGAGAACATTATGCTGGTAACCGGCTATGCAAAACCTAGACCGTATGACGGACCTGAACAAGGATCCCGATGGACTATGGTATTCGATGGGGCTTCCAATGCCTTAGGTAATGGAATTGGTGTTGTGATCATCTCTCCTGAAGGTTGCCACACTCCTTTTACCGCCAGATTATGCTTCGATTATACAAATAACATGGCTGAGTATGAAACATGCGTCTTAGGTCTAAGGGCTGCTATTGACTTAAGGATCAAGAATTTAGATGTGTTTGGAGATTCCGCTTTGGTGATCAACCAAGTAAAAGGTGATTGGGAAACTAAACACCCTAATCTTATCTCTTACAAGGAACTTGTGCTATCCCTAATTCCTCACTTCGAAGGGATCACTTTTGAACATTTCCCTAGGGAAGAAAACCTGTTGGCTGACGCTCTGGCAACCCTGTCCTCAATGTTCAAAGTCAGATGGGACAACGAATCCCCTATGTTTACAATTGAAAGATTTGATGAACCTGCGCATTTCTAAGAGCTTGACACCGATACGGAAAAGCCGTGGTACCATGAGGTAATGAGATACCTTGAAGAGCAAGAGTATCCAGAGGGAGCATCTATCAATGACAGAAAGTTCTTACAGAGATTTACAGCCAAATTCTTCCTAAGTAATGGGATATTGTACAAGCGCAACCACAATTCAACTCCACTCCGATGTGTGGATAAGAGGGAGGCTAGGAAATCATGGAAGACATGCACGATGGCCTTTTCGGTACTCACTCAAGTGGGCATTCAATGGCTAAGAAAATCTTAAGAGCTGGCTACTATTGGTCAACGATGGAGACATATTGCCATCAACATTCAAGAACTTGCCAGAAATGCCAAATTTACACTGAGAAGGTCCATGTACCTCTAATCCCTCTGAATGTCATGACCTCTCCGTGGCCATTTGCAATGTGGGGTATTGACATGATCGGAGAGATCAAGCCCATAGCTTCCAATGGACACCGCTTTATTCTTGTTGTTATCGACTATTTCACCAAATGGGTCGAAGCCTCCTCATTTGCCTCAGTCACCAAGAATGTGGTAGCCAGATTCATCAGACACAATCTTATTTATCGTTATGGTATCCCCGAAAGTATTATCACCGATAATGGGACTAACCTCAACAATGCCATGATCAGGGAATTATGCACTCGATTTAAGATCAAGCATCACAATTCTTCTTCGTATAGACCGAAAATGAATGGTGTAGTCGAAGCAGCCAACAAAAATATCAAGAAGATTGTGCAGAAAATGGTAGTATCCTATAAAGATTGGAATAAGATGCTACCATTTTCTCTACATGGTTACCGTACTTCAGCTAGAACATCAACTGGGGAAACTCCTTTTTCTCTAGTCTATGGCATGGAAGCCATTTTGCCAGTGGAAGTTCAAATTCCCTCGCTAGGGATTATGATTGAGGCAGGCCTAAGTAAAGACAAATGGATTCATACGATATTGGATCAGCTGAACTTGATTGATGAAAAACGATTAGCTGCTATTTGCCATGGTCAGACGTATCAAAAATGGATGATCAAAGCTTTCAACAAAAGGGTCAAGCCTCGGGTATACCAAGTTGGTGACCTGGTAATAAAACGCATCATTTTACCACAAGGTGACCCTAGAGGAAAATGGACCCCCACCTATGAAGGGCCGTTTGTTGTCAAAAGAGTTTTCTCTGGCGGTGCCATGATACTGGCCACCATGGATGGTGAAGACTTCCCACATCCTATAAACGTGGACATAGTTAAAAAATACTACGCATAAGAGACCCATTAGGTTGACACACCTAAGAAAAAATTAGGGCATCCCGGCAAACCAAAAGGTTTGGGAAAAAATTAGGGATATACACAAAAGATTGTACACCCGACAAGTTGAAAACCTGAAAGGGCGACTTGGGCAAAAAAGGGTATCCTGGTGGATCGAAAACCCGAAAGTGCGGTTCAGGCAAAAATTAAAGATTAGAAGCGTACGACTATGTCCCGTGAAATCAACACGGTCAATACTATCACCAAGGTCTAAGTTCAAGTGGTCCAGGATCAATCCAATCAACTTCGATCAAAGGCAAGGGACGTTCAAAGACACCAGGGCAATAGTAGAGCTGAAAGGCAATGAGATCATTTCACATGGCTATTTATTTTTCATTCTCAATTTTCTTTTCGACGATTTCCTCTTACTAGGATTTCCGTCTCTATGTACAAAAACGCTTGTTCATGGGAAAAATATTAATACAAATACACTTTGAAGTGCAAAATTCTCTGTCTCTGTTTTGAATGCAAATTTTTCCAATGACTAAAATTGAATGAATATATGCATATGAACATAATTAAAGCTATTTGGCACATGTGTCCTACCAAGCAGCAGCCTCAACAGGGCATCAGTGCACAACTGCAGTAAGCATCCTTTTAATGAATGTGAAGTAGCCCCACAAAGTTATCTCACCATCATTATCCCCACCGGGGCGTTGGCAATAAACATTTCCCCAACGGAGTTGCCCGCAAAATACCCTTGCACGGGACGATCCTTGGCCAGAGTCTCAATCTCTTGACAGCTTTTTTCCAGCTAAAGCCTAGGAGATCTCTTCTTAAAAGGAAATCCATCTCCTCAACAGATTTTATTCCCCACATAGTTTATCTCTTCATCATTATCCCTATCGGAACGACCCCAATGCAACCTTTCCCCAGCGGATTTGCCTACAAAAATTTCTTCATAAAGGATAAACCCCCTGCCAGAGCCTCAATCTCTCGACAACTTCTACAAGTTTGAAGCCTAGAGTTCTTCGTCTAAAAGAAATTCATCTCCTCAGCAGGGTTTATTTCCCCAACAG
Organism: Vicia faba; assembly: GCA_948472305.1. Taxonomy (NCBI): domain Eukaryota; kingdom Viridiplantae; phylum Streptophyta; class Magnoliopsida; order Fabales; family Fabaceae; genus Vicia; species Vicia faba. The sequence continues at coordinate 1,329,223,308 of OX451741.1, read as the reverse complement.
AATTATTTCCCCAGGCCAAGTGCAAATTCCTCAACGTACAAGACACCTTGATTTCCTCAGTCGAGTAAGCACTCCCCGTTGAGTCCAAAATTGCCCAGATAATCCCATCATCCCCAGTGGAGTATATCTCCCAACCAGGGTTTTTATCTCTAGTGGAGTATATCTCCCAACCAGGGTTTTCTGTCCCCAGTGGAGTATATCTCCCAACCAGGAGTTTTTATCCCCAATAGAGTGTATCTTCCAACCGAGCTTTTATTCTCCAAGATGAGTCCAGCTGAATAAACACACCCCACTGAGTCCATCTTCCCCAGCGGAGTATATCTTCCAACCAAGATTCTATTCCCCCAGCAGAGTACAAATACCTCAACGGAACCCAAATTCACCATTTGAGTCTGAATCGCCCAGCTGAGTACATCTTTTCCCACCAAGGTTATTTTCTCCAAAACAGAATCTATCCTCCCCAGATGAGTCCATCATCCCCAGCTGAGTATATCCTCCCCAAGATAAGTCTGCCTCGCCTGATTGAGTCTATACTCTCCAGTTAGAATTCCCTTTCAAATGACTGCAAATCACAGGGCCACAACCCCTAGTCCCTAGTAAAGTCTTCAACAAAGCCTTTATTATTACCAAGAAATGCTAGGAAGCCTGGATCCGACCAGATATTAGCACAATGTTCAAGTTATTCTGAAGCCTGGACCCAACCAGATAACAGTTTGACTTCTTGAATTACTGAAGCCTGGACCCGACCAGATAACAGTTGATCTCATTTCTCAAAAAGCTATGAAAACCTGGACACGACCAACCCAAACTCTTCAAAGATATAAAATAATCTAAACCAAGGTTTTAACTACTTGTTCCCAAGTAAAGTTGCCTCTTGATTCCCCAACAAAGGACTGAGAAACCTGGACCCGACCATATATCATTCCTCATTTCCATCTTTTCAAGAAAGTCATTGCGAAGCCTGGATCCGACCAGATAGAAATCATCCTCAAAAATTTGTTGTGAAGCCTGGACCCGACCAGATAACAACTAAATCGCCAAGCAGCTCATTGTGAAGCCTGGACCCGACCAGATAACAATTAACTTCATCAGAAATCTGCGAAGCTTGGACCCGACCAGATAACAGTTTTCAGAACCAGTTCACTGTGAAGCCTGGACCCGACCAGATAACAATTAACTTCATCAAAAATCTGCAAAGCCTGGACCCGACCAGATAATAGTTTTCAACCAGTTTATTGTGAAGCATGGACCCGACCAGATAACAGTCTTTGGACGGTATCTTGTGAAGCATGGACCCGACCAGATAACAATTAGCCATGATCCTTAGAAAGTCACTATGAAACCTGGATTCGACCAGATAATATTACAACTTTCCAAAAGACCATAAAGCCTGGACTCGACCAGATAGCAGTCTTCAAGAAGTTACTGTGAAGCCTGGATCTGACCAGATAACAATTAATTCACCCTTACCTCCAACAAGTTACTGTGAAGCCTGGATCCGACCAGATAACAGTTAACCTCCACATCCCCAACAAGTTGTTATGAAATCTGGACCTGATCAGATGACTATTCAATTTCAAGGAATTTTCTACAAAGCCTAGATCCGACCAGATAATAGTTAATTCATCCCTTCCCCCAGTAAGTTGCCATGAAACTTGGACCCGACCAAATAGCAACCGACTACTTCATCCTCAGCAACTGTGAAGCCTGGATCCGACCAGATAATAGCTGATCCTTGAGTAATGCTCCCGAGCAGAAGCATCTCTTCAATAGAAATTGAAGATATGCATATTCTTCATTTTCAACAGACAATCAAGGATTCAACCTCTGAAGATCTCCTCAGCAGTAGTCAGGGATTTATTTTCCCGGAGAAAAACACACATTTCGCATTCATACATCATAACATGTACATAACAATGCATTTAGCATGATACCATATTTGGTGAGCATCGTGCAAGCATCTGCATTTTTCTAAACCCTTTCTCACAGGTAAAACAACAAGTCTAATATGGATCAACAGGAGATTTGTGTTGATACTTCTTCCAGAGTTTACCAACATTCCTTCAAATGGCATATATAAGCCCATTCACCATCCATCTTAGAGTGCAAATTTCCGTGCACTCTAGTGTTCAAACTTCTTTCACCATCAAGTCATGAATGCTAGATCCGCCAATCTAACTCTTCAGGCTCAAGAAGTTTGAACAGGGGCAGCTGTTGTACCCCAAAATTTGCCCTCTCATTTCTCAAGGGGTCACCCTGGATCCTCAAGTGTTCCTTCATCAGGTCTTTAGGCCTTGAATTACCAAATTTTCCAAGCAAACCATTCACAAGGGTAAAACGGTCATTTACATGGTGAAAAATTCTGACTTTGACTTTTGGATCAAAATCAAATCAGAAAAATCATATTTCATCAAGACATGTTGGAATATGAAGTTTGCTTCATCAAGAGTTTCAAAAGTCAAATCTTACTTTGGAAGAATCAAATTCTAAAGACTTAGAAATTTTTCTAAGTATTTAAGAAACATAACAATTTCAGAACTTCCGAGCCATTGTTCACAGTCAGCAAATTCTGGATGTTTTCAAGACAGAGTTTAGTTAGAACTTCTGAGCCAGTGTTCATAACGGTCCAGTCAGAGTTTGCAGAGTTTAAGTCAAAGAAGGTAACAAAGCATGTTGTAAGTATACTGGAAGTTCTGAAGGATCCCTTAGAACATGATAAGTCAGAAGATAAGAGGATCAAAAGATGAGATGCCACGCTGAAGTAGAACTTCTAATCCAGAGTCAAGCAAGGATCCAGAATATCACATGGGAACTCATTTAATACTCACAAACCGCCTCTGAGTCTTTATCCAAGGGAGTCTTTCCACGTGTACCCCTACTGTCTTGGGAAGACAAATTTCTGTGCAAAAGTATACTAGGCCAATGCGCTGTCTATACTTTTCCTTAATTCATGCTGCTAAATCCAGCTGAGGCGCTGTTAACCATCCAACTTGAAGGCAATGAACCACCACTTGTTTAAGCTTACTTCAAGAGTAAGTCAGCATCAAGCAGGTGATGTTGGTGCCACTTGACCGCCCCAACTGCAAAAATTTCCCTATAAATAGAACATCATTTGCACACTGAAAAGCCCCCACCTCTCTCTTAACCAGACCTCTTCCCCTTTTACCAGAAGAATTGTGAAAGAGACGAAAGAATGGAGAAAGAAGGCTTTGAACCACTTCAAAAATTCCAAGAACCCAGGAAACTATAAACACTAAATACCAAAATCTTAGCATTGATTCATTATATCTAAACTCCATTTTTCCTCAAGTGTTCTTGATTTAAGCCATCCCAGATTTTGTAATCAAAACAGTAACACGTTCCCCATTCACTTTCACTATAAAGGAGTCAGAATATCACCCCTTTGGCTGCTTTAGAAGTGGAAAACTTCCATCCTGCTGAGTACGTGAAAAAGCTACTCAGAACATCACCAGAAGTCAAGAACAATCTCCAGTTTACAGAATCCTTTCAAGTTACAAGGTAAGTTTTGCTGACTCTCTTCATGACTGATTAAGCAATGTCAGATTTTTGCATATTCAGCACAATGTAGACATTCTGATCCTGAGGATGTACATATTCTGAAAATTCATGCATCTGCCTTCCTAAGTAGAAGAAATCCAAGTTCAGAGTTTCATGAAGAAAATGGGACTCAGAATTAGAACTAGCAAATACATGTTGCCTCTGATTCTTGCTTCTGATATTTCATGAAATTTGTCATAACTATTATGCATGCACCTTCTGTTCTGTAAATGACTAAGCAGCAGATGTTCTGACTGGCCAGGAGAGAGGCAAAGTTTTGACAATGGTGTTAGAACTTATGAAAACTTCTAAATTTTCAGAAGGTCCAGAACTTCTGAACTTCCATATTTTGCTAACATGTTTCTATTTGTGCAGCAAGTTAACGTCAGAACTTCTGACCTCTTCTATTTTGCGTTGGTTATGTTTTCTTCTCTTTTATTTTTACCATCATATTATATTTTATTTCTAATCAAAAACAAAAACATCAAAAATATTTTACATTTGCATGATATATTTTCTTTTAATATAAAAAAGACAAAAATATTTTCTTAAGCAAAAGTTATTTTCTTTTTAAACAGACAAACATTTTACATTTCCTGTACATTCTTATCTATTTCAATATGGTTGTAATAAGTAACCTAGAATTTTAACTTGCAACCCCCATTCATAAATATGTACCATCATCCCTTTAAATATTGTAATAGTGTAGAACTTTACATTTCTACACTGTTATTGCTTTCAATATATGCTAGTAATTAGGGTATATGACAAGATATAAAAATTGACAAATAGATCACCCTAATCAAAGATAAAATATGCATGCAATCAAACTTACTCGCACACTTACACCCCTAGGGTAATTCCACTTGTTGCCTTACAAAAGTGGCCATGTTATGCATGTGGGATGTCTTAGCACAAACGAATTGAAAAAGATCATAGTCCCTCGATGACGCTATCAAAAATTGCCTTTTAAAATGATCTTAGTCCCTACAGAAAAGGGCTAAGTCATTTCACAACATTTCTATCATGCTCAAACGATGACCCAAAGCTCGTCCCTTCACATCCAACGATGAGGCTTCTTATCAAATCAATGGTAAGATAGTAACATCTAAAGGAGGAGGAAAAGCACATCTAAAACCTTTTGAGTAGGTAGATTACTTTTAGTTACTTGCTCAATTTCAAAACAAACATCCTTGCTATTTTTAAAACAATCACATACACTTTCCAAAACATCTTCAAAACACTTTCCAAACATTGAAATATTTTCAAAAGCTCAACACTTTGCATACATTCTTACGAATGGGAATCATTGCAAAGTTCGCCTAAACCATGGCACCTTTTCAAAATACTTTCAAAAACCACACAAGCACAATTTTCAAACCAAAGCAAGTGATCTAACAAGTAACTAAGAGCCCATGGAAAAGCATGGATGGAAAGGGTGCTAATACCTTCCCTTTTCATAATCTACCCCCCAAACTCAAGAAAACATCTTGAAAGGTCTTTCCTGTGCTTTTTCACCTTTCCTTATTGGATAAAAGAAAAGTCGATGGCGGCTCTTGCTAAACCGCGACATTTGCGAATACAATCGCAAAACCCTCAAGTCAGTTCTCCCACCATATTACAGGGTCGACATCATCTTCTTCTGAATCTTTTGACAGTTACAAACTTGGTTCAGTAGGTGTCGATGTCGAGTTGCATTCTTTCATCTCAAATCTCTTGAGAATTTCTCCTGTATATCTTCTTTGATGCATCATCAAACCTCTACTGCTCTTATAGAATTTGATGCCAAGGAAATATTAAATGTCCCCCAGATCAGACATTTTGAATTTCTTGCTGAGGTCACCTTTGAAATCTTCGATCTCCTTCTTGCAGCTACCTGTTATTAACAAGTCATCGACATAGAGACATAGTATAAGCAATTCCCTATTGATTCTTATTACATATAATCCATGTTCAGTTGTTCACTTCACAAATTCCTTGTCCCTTATAAATCTATCTATTTTCTTATTCCAAGCTCTTGGAGCTTGCTTCAATCCATACATGGCTTTATGCAGCCTGTACACCATTTTCTCTTCTCCGTGCTTCACAAACCCAACTGGTTTTGCAAAATAAACTTCTTCGTCTAAGGATCCATTAAGGAATGGATACTTTACTTCCATTTGACATATGTATAAACTGTTCATTTCTTCTAGACCAATAACCAACCTGATTGTTTCAATTCTAGCAATAGGTGTAAAGACTTCATCAAATTCAAATCCTTCCTTGTGAAGAAATCCTTTCGCCACAAGATTTGCTTTGTGTCGAGTTACTTCCCCTTTGGGATTCAAATTCATCTTGTATACCCAACTCATATTGATTTCTTTCTTGACTTGAGGATATTCCACAAGTGACCAAGTGTTATTGTCTTCGATGGACTTCACTTTTTCATTCATTGCTTTTACCCACTTCCAATATTTCAATGCTTCAGTTGCATTGACAGGTTCGACATCTGCATAAAAAGCATAATGTACCAACTAACCTTCATCATCGACCATATCATTTGATGTAATAATACAATCTTTCAAGCTTACATGCATGTGTCTTGCCTCTTGTCGAACTTCTCTTTCGACTTGAGTTTCTAGTTCGTCGAATAAGATTCTCACTAAATATTTCTTGACATTTTATGTCCAATCTCATTCCTTAAGATTATCTATAATCACGACCCTACTGATCACAATCTGCTTGTTCACTAGGTCGAACAACTTGTAACCTCGTGTATAATGATATCCTACTCAGATCATCTGACTCGACTTGTCATCAAGTTTTCTTCTCAACTGATATGGCACATGTCTATGTGTTATAAATCCAAATACCTTCAAATGACTCAAGCTAGGCTTCACACAACATTCTTCGAGAGTATCTCCTTCTAGCTTCTTCGTCGGACATCTGTTCAATATGTATTTGCAATCGACACAGCTTCACCACAAAACTCTTTAGGTAAATGATTTCCTTTCAACATACTTCTCACCATATTCATGATTGTTGGATTCTTCCTTTCTATAGTTCCATTCAGTTATGGAGTGTAGGGTTGCACCACCTTATGCACAATCCCTTCTTTTTCACACAATGTATCGAAGTCTTTCGACACATACATGAAGGTAGAGAAAAACACAAGAAAGTGGGGTTTGAATTGGGTATTTAAAAACTTTTCCCCTTTTGAAAACTATTTGATAAATCTATGAAGAAATATAGAATGCTTAGAAATATAAGGAGACACATTTGGTTTGTCCAAGTTCACCTCTAACTAGGCTACATCTTGTCAACCCTCATTAGGAGATTTTGACTTCAACAAAGACTTAATCCACTATAACCAAACCAATTATAATTGAACGGGCAACCACCAGTGACTAACAACAACAATGATCCTCCATATCACTGACCCCTCCAGAATCTAACAAACACAGTTTCCTAGAAAGGATTTAATCCATAATGACCCGCATCCATTCTCTTCTTGAGTCTTCTGACCCACACTAGTAACTCAAGGATCAATACGATAATACGTTCAGTGATTTCCCTGAGATATAAAAATCAAGGAACCCTTAAGAAATCTGACCAACCTGGTCTTTCTTAACGGGATTTCATCTACAATGACCCGTAGCCACTGTCTTCTTTAGTATATGACCTTCACTTAGTCACTCAAGGAATCACCAATTCTAAACATAATTGTTTTTCTGGAGATTACAATATTGCTTCTTAATAACCAGATTACTCCTAATTTAAGTACATATTGTTTAACACAATTCTGAGCAACAACTCTTGTGTTTAAACAATTTACATAAAGAATTAAAAACTATAACACAATATGAGCAACAATTCTTGTGTCATTTACAATGATCTACAAAGATGTATTTGAATGGAAGTTGAGTAGCATCTTGTATTGTTGTTCTTCTTCATCTTCTTCGTTGAGCAAGCTATAAGCAACAACTCCTTGCTTCTTCATATTTCTACCAAGATGTATTTGTTAAGAATTTGAGTATCACCTTGTAGAATTCTTCTTCATCTTCTTTCTTTTCTTGTTCCTTTTCATCTCTTCATTTTCTCTCTTTAACATTGTAAGATGTTTTCAATATGAATAACAATGTTCTATGGACTTTGTCATGATAAACATCGTCAATTTGCATTTGAAGCTTTGTGTTAGAACAAAGTTTGAATCTACTACCCTAAGTTAAAGTTTTGATGATAACAAAATGCAAGATTAAATAAATTGTATAATTCATATGAGACATATATGCTACCTAAAAATTATATTGTGCATTTACAGAAACTCTGATGGATATCAGCATAAGAATGTCAACATCAGCATTAGAAGATGAAATATCATATGCCAGCATCAGAAGATCAAAGCATGTGCTTACGCTGAAGCTTGATGAACAGATCTGCGCTTAACATACTCTAAACTCTGATCAAGACCAAAACAATATCATCAGCACCTAGAAGCGTCAGAATAAGACAAAGCCAATAACACGCTGAATTGACAACGGTACTGTGCATTCAAGACACTTTATTACCAACGGCTTTATTCCAAGACAAAGATCTTCTCAATATGGAAAGAACGTAATGGGCATTGAAATGGAATAGTTGACTACACCGTATCTTTTCCAAGGCTATATAAACAAGTCAGTGAGAAATGAATTGGCTAATGCTCTACAACTCTTTACACGCCTAAAGCAAATCATCTTCATCCTCACTCATACAGCTTGCTATATCTCTCAAATTGCTTACTCTATAGTTATAGCATCCTAGTTTCACATAAGCTTAATTTGTGTATTATCACAGTTGCGATATAAAGTTTTTGTAGAAAACATTCAACACACATAGTATTCATTTATCTGTAAGAAAGAATTTCCTTGAGAAACCGGTCTGTGGTTTAGACTCAAGAAGGCTTTAGCAGTTCTTAAAGCAGTTGTAATATTCAGTTGAATATAGTGGATTAAGACCTCGTTGGAGAGAGGCGAAATCACCTTAACGGGTGGATTGGAGTAGTTTGAGATCAAACGAACCAGGATAAAAATAACGTGTTGTCTGCATTTGATTTCAAGTTTTACAATTCAACCCCCCTTCTTGTGTTTTTCACTTCTTCAATTGGCATCAGAGCGCCTGGTTCTGAGCTAAAACACTTAACCGTGTCAGTACAAGATCCAGCGTCAGAAAAACACAATGGCAGGAACATATCAAGACACCAGCAATGACAACAATGAAGATAGAGACAGATTCAATGGCAAACTTCCAGTCTTTGATGGAGAGAAGGAAACAATTTCTGAAACTCCCAGCAGCGCTGATGAGATCATCAAGGAGTATGATCACAGCTTTCAGAAGTTCCTTGCTAAAAGCATGGATAGAAGCAAAATGGCTTCAATGATCTATGGAGTTAGCAGAAACGGCAGAAAGGGAATAAGATACCAAGGTAAGGTACCTACACCAAAGAATGCCATGGATCTAATTATTAAACGCACTCCTCTGAATTCACACTTTGTGTATGGTCACACACATGACATTAAATATACTAGTAGTAATTATTCTGTGAAACCAAAATTCAACCAGAGTTTTGGTAAAGCTAACAAATCAGGACCCAAGAAAATATGGGTACCTAAGGATAAAATAATACATGTTGCAGATATCTTTAGCAGCAAATCAGAAACACCAGTCATGGTACCTGGACTCTGGCTGCTCACGACACATGACGGGAAGAAGGCATATGTTCCAAAGCCTGGAACTTAAGCCTGGAGGCCACGTAGGCTTTGGAGGAAATCATAGGGGAAAGATTATTGGCTCTGGAACAGTAGGTAATGGAAATCTTCCCTCTATAAATAATGTTCTATTAGTAGATGGATTAATGCATAATCTGTTATCCATAAGTCAATTAAGTTATAACGGTTATGATATAATCTTTAATCAAAAATCATGTAATAGTCTGAAAGATGGGACTATCCTATTTAATGGAAAGAGGAAAAACAACATTTATAAAATCAAACTTTCTGAACTGAAAAGTCAGAATGTAAAGTGTCTTCTGTCTGTTAACAACGAGCAATGGATATGGCACAGAAGATTGGGGCATGTTAGTATGAGAAGAAAATCTCAGATTAACAAACTCAATCTGGTCAGAGGACTTCCTAATCTTAAGTTCAATTCAGATGCTCTGTGTGAAGCATGTCAGAAAGGCAATTTTGCAAAACCTGCTTTCAAATCTAAAAACGTTGTTTCCACCTCTAAGCCATTAGAACTTCTGCATATTGACTTATTTGGACCAGTTAAAACTGCTTCAGTCAGTGGCAAGAAGTACGGGTTAGTAATCGTAGATGACTATAGCAGATGGACATGGGTAAAGTTCTTAAGACACAAGGACGAATTAAGAAATGGATGCAGAAGTAAGAAGACCTCAAGGCGGGGAAGAGGAGTGAAAGCCACTCGCCCTACTCATACAAGTCAAGGAGAGGAGCGATGTAATTGAGCTCGTATTTCTATATAAATATCAGCTTAACCGGGAAAATGCAGAATCATCATAGGTAAGAAGCACAACACCATGTTCCCTCTTTCCTGTCGCAACTAGTCCCGTGAGCTAGGTTCACGGTTGCTACTTCTCTCGTCTCTGTAAAAGGGAAAAAACGATTCTATATGGTCAGTCACTTCGGGCTACTTTTTGGGGATATAGCATGAGGCTTATGAATGGAAGGAAATCCCCTCTCCAAGTGTGTGACTCTTTATAGGAAAATCATGTCCTGTGGTCCTAAACAAACGTTCCATCCTGAAAAGAAAGCTCATCTCTTACTGGGAACGAGAGATCTAATACAACAAACAACAATGAATGCCCTTTTTTAGCATCTTTGAATTGAACTTAGCCCTCTTCCTATCCTAAACCCCTAGAATCATAAGAAACAATTGATGGTTGATCCGGCAATTCTATTAAGTAATTAGTTAGTCTATAAAGCTGAAACTAGGACTTAGGAAGACTCAGGGAGGGCACCCCTTTTAGGGTACTCCATCGAATGGACCTATCCTCTACTCTTGGAAGTTTGGTTTACGAGCTTGACTCCTGTTACTTGCCCGAATAGAGAAAAGCGTATTAGATAAAGTAGGTTTTTTCGCAGATAGAAGGAGGGCTATTCCCGCACCGAATCAGTACCAAAAAAAGAATGAATAAAAAAAGTATTATAATTTCGCTCTTTATCCTTAGGAAGGTGAGGAACTACTAAAGGAGACAGCTTTTAAGGCTTGTTGAAAGAACAGGTATTCCTACAGGTTTTGTTTTCACGGCTAGCGAAAAGGGAAAAAAACCCACATGGAAGGACTTAGCAATAGCAAAAAAGATGCTAAATAAAGAAAACGAAATATCTAGTTTCTCAAAGCATGCTAACTTGAACTTGCTTTCTTATACGAGAACAAAGCACTTTCACCGGCTGTTAGCTTTCCTTTCTCACTTATGATTCGGGGGAGCACTACAAAAAATGTAAGGCTGGCAATTGCCACTATAACTAAACTGGCTTTAACAACTGAAGTCCCAAGAATCTTTCCCCTGGCTTTCCATGTTATTCTAAGATCCATCCTTTAAAAAGCGATTGCTGTTACGGGACTTTTAAATAAGTCACTTACTTTTGGTGTAAGAGACAGAGACAGGGGCTTAAGCTGGCTTAGACAGATTAACCCGCTGGTTCCTCTCAAGCTAAGATGCCTTCAATTCATACCCGGGTTTACTTTCAGCTCTGGTCTCATCAGTATTATAGACCGAAGGTTGTTGTCTTAGAAAGGATGCAACTAAGCCGCTTGAGAAATTAGATAGAGAGAAGGGAGTGTTGATCTGGCAGTTTCAACACAGGTTCCTCTGTTATGGCTCGCTTGAGCCCAACTGGTTCGCATGGACACGCAACTGGAAATAAGATATGCTTCTTAACTGGTCTTGTTCAAAGTGAAACTATTTCAAGATCTTTTCAATCAGTTTTTTGATTCGTGTAAGATTCTTGGTACAGTTTTCCTGCTTGCTAATCAATAAAAACCAAGAGTTGTAATAAGGTGGTAAAGAAGGTCAGAATTGAAGGGGTGAAAAACACAAGAAGGGGGGGTTGAATTGTAAAAACTGGAATCTTAAAGCAATTGACAAGATATTTTTATCCTGGTTCGTTTGATCTCAAACTACTCCAGTCCACCCGTCAAGGTGATTTCGCCTCTCTCCAACGAGGTCTTAATTCACTATATTCAACTGAATACAAATCTGCTTTAACAACTGCTAAAGCCTTCTTGATTCAAACCACAATCCGGTTTGTCAAGGCAACACTTTCTTACAAAGGTATAAAACAAATGTGTGTGAATGTTTTCTACAAAACTTTATCACAACTGTGATGTATACACAAATTAAGCTTAGAAACTTAGATTGCTAAACACTAATGGAGTATCAGAGTTTGTGGTTTAGCAAAATTGGTAGATGAAGATTATTGTTCAGCTTTGTGCGTGTAGAGATTTGGAGAGCATTAGCCATTATAATCTTCGAAGCCTTGTTTATATAGCACTTGAGAAGATGAACGTTGAATGCAATATTCTTGATTCAATGCTAATAACAAGCTTTCCTTTTTGAGCAGATATTGTCTAGAATGATGCCGTTGGAATTAATTAGCGTTCAATGCACAGTACCGTTGCTTCTTCAATGCACGTTCTGGCTTGGCTCATTCTGATTCTGCTTCGCTGCTGATGAACTATTGTTTCTGTATCAGAGTGTTTACGCGCAGTTCTGTTCATCAAGCTTCAGCATGTACGTGAGTTGATCATCTGATCTTGATGTTCTGATTCAGCAACTTCTGATGCTGGTGTATCAAATCAAATTCTGATGCTGAAGAAGTGATCTTGCTTATTTTAATCAGCGTATCTGCAAGTCAGAGCATAGTAATTTTAGGCAGCATATAGTTCAAACATGAAACATATAACTACTATATCTTTTCACTTTGTTATCATCAAAACTTAAATATAGGGTACTAGATTCAAACATTGTTCTAACAATCTCCCCCTTTTTGATGATGACAAAAACTAGATATTTTAAATGAAAAAATAACGTGAAAAGGTATCTAGGAAATGTTTCAGAGTTAAGAAGTAAGGAGAAATCAGAGTTAAGAGATACTCCCCCTGAGTTTGTTACTTCCCTTTGATATACGTGTTCTTCAGGATCAGATCTTTTTCTATCTTTGAGCATCAGATTATAGGTCTTTGACTTATCAGAGAGCAGAGCTTCAGAGCTTTTCCTGTCAGAGCTTTGCTTCGGATCAGAGTGTTAGGTCGATCAGAACTTCATATTTGATCAGAGCAACATGAGCTTCTACATTTTGATCAGAGCTTCTAGCTTCTAGTCTTCATAGTGTTCAGGAGCTTCCTTGTGCCTGTAGACTTAAAAACAAAACAGAAAAACATTTCAAGTAATAGAGTTAGAATGTTTGAGAATTTCTGTCTAGTTAGTCGTTATTGATTTTAAATATCATTCTTGTTCTCCCCCTTTTTGTCAGCAATCAAAAAGTGTTGGTGATGTGCTAAAACAATTTAGATCAGAAAAACAAATTATATTAAAATAGTTCATAATCAGAGCAAAATAGCATTACAAAACATAGTCAAAACAATACATCAGAAAATGAAGAAAACATAGAGAATGTCATGCATGAAAAAAAATTTTTAAGGTTGTGGGGGCATGCGTGAGAACAGGCTTTCTAGCATTGCTTGAATCTTTTCAGAAGTTTCATTCTGCTTCTGAACCATGTTGACAACAGTGTCAATCTTGCTGTCCTGTACATCCATTCTTGCTTTCATCTTCTGATCATTCTCTTTCATCCGCTGCTGTAGACGCAAGTCATTCAGCCTTAATTCTTCCAGAGCCTGCCTGTCCAAGGCAGCTTGAGAAGTGTCAGAAGGAGGAAGCTTCTCAGAACTTTCAGCGACATCTTCTGCTGGATTTTCTTCAGCCTGAATGGTCTTGTCTTCTTCTGATGGATGCACCTGTGCAGCTTGCTCTTTCTCAGACCAAGATTCACTGTCCAGAGGGAGCACAACTTCTTGAGGCAGCTGACTCTCAACTTCCTTCAGCAGCTTGCTAAAGTTCTGTTGAGCCTGCTCGTAGTTGACGTCCTGCAGCTTGAGGGCTTCAGCACGTACCCATAGTCTGAACTGTGACCAGAGCTGATCAGAAGCAGCTGGGTCGATCATCCCCGGACAGACTTGCTTCAAAGAAGCAATCCATTGCAGCATACCTGTTTCAAAATTCAAAATACCAGAGCCAACATCTGGTTGCTTTGGTTTGGGTATGGCAATTTTGTGTCTTAGATCAGCAAGACGTTCAAGACTTGTTAAGTCAATGAAAGTTCTGCTGGGGTTTTCAGCGGTTTTCTGAGAGGTTGTTTGTTTTGGAGGAGGGTTATCAGAATCAGAGTCAGATATTTCTATTGGAGTGGTTGGAGTTTTTGGAGGTGTTGATTCCTCTGAAGATGGCAACTGGGGCCTGACAATAGTGGTTCCACATGGCAACTGGATTGCCAGCGGTGAAGGTTGAGGTGAGTGGGGATCAGAATGATGAGGAGAAGGGGTTTCATAGCGGTGAAACTCTGTATATGGTGAAGGTGGATTATTTTCTGGTTGAGGAGGTGGAATCTCTGATTGCTCAGGGATCAGAGGTTCTTCTGTGAGTGGTTGTTGTTGTTGTGGTTCTGGTTCTGGTTGTTGTTGTATTTCTGGTTCAGGTTGTGGTTCTGGTTGAGGAGGAGGAGTATTTGGTGGTTCAGAATTTGGTTGAGCAGAAGCATGTTCACGCTCAATATCAGCTAGCACTCTATCAAGTGCTGGTGTTGTTGAAACAGTTGGTTGTTTGGGAATCTTAGTTCTGGTTCTTCTGAGTAGTAAGGCCTCAGAAGGGTCTTCTGGTATGGTTTCATCAATAGTAGGGATTGGGATTGATATTCTGTGAGAGGTTTTAGGAGGGGCAGCAGATGTTGGAATAGTAGATGAAATTGAAATAGGGGCAGCAGATGAATTACCTCTTTTCTTTGGAGTATGATGAGATGATCCTTCTGCTTTCCTCTTCTTTGTCTTCTTCTGAGTCACTTCAGGTTGGGGTTGACTCAGATCTTTGATCTTCAGCTTTGAACCTGTATCTTCTTCCTTGTATGAATCTGGATACTTGAGAAACATATCTGGTTGGGATTCCATTTCAGAAAATTTTGGGAAATCATTCAGAGGCACTCTTCTGCTGGAGATGTCAGCATTTGAAGTAGCTCTGGGTTCCTTCCTAATATTTTCTATCAGCTTCATCTTTTTCAGGTTCTTAGCGTTCAGCGGTTTTCCAACAGTTGGTTCAAGTGTGCTCAGCACTTGAGCTTCGCTCAGATAATCTATCAGCTTATTCTCTGTCAGAATATCTGATATGAGCCTTCGAAACGGTATCCAGTCCCTTTTGGTCCTTTCTTCTTCTCTTGTCTCTTTCACACTGGTCTTGAGATGGTTGAACAGAAAGTGTGCCAGATTTATCTTCACCCTCTGATCAATAAAGTAGATCAGAAACTGCTGATCCACGTTTATATAATCAGGAGAGCTTGTTGGCTTCCTGTGATTGAAGCAGCCCAGAACAATCTTGGCCCATACTCTGCAGTGATCCTTCAGATCCTTAATTTTGCTGCTGGGAAATCCAAGAGTGAAAATGCAGTTGGCTACCACACCTATATCAGGGCATCTATCAGCCATGTACACACAACGGACTCCACCACCACTTTGACCGATTAACCTAGCAATGAGGTCTTCAGAAATTACTATCTTCTTTCCCATGACAGAAGAAATGACTAGATGTTTATGAATCTTGGCGTGAATCCAAAATTCCTTGACAAGCTCTGGGAATGTTGGTCCAACCAACCTACCGAAATACCTCTCCCACTTTTGAGCCCTAATTTCCTCAGTTAGGTCAAATCCATTTTCCTTCAAACTTTCAAAGTCGATGATTAACTCAGAGAGAACCTCAAGATTCTTTACCGGTGTGAGAAGAATTCTGAGGGGCACCTGATATTGTTCAGAGGTTTCTTTCTTCTGATTTCCTGCAGAAATGCTGGAGGATGCCATTGTTCTCACTAAAAAAGCTTGAGAATGATTTGAGAGAACAAGGTTTGAAGAAGATAAACTCAGAAATATGCAGAGAATATTTGAATGATTATGAGAAAGCGTAAAGAATAAGAGTGAAGGATTAGTGCTTAAATAGAGTTTTCAAAAATTATTTTGAAAAATTAAACGTTTTTAAGAGAGAGAAAAAAATAATGATTGCCATTAACAAGCGTGATTACTTTTCATTAAATGCTTGCTGATTTTGGGGGATTTGAGAAAGATACTTAAAAACGGTTACCAGACATGTGTCTCAATGCACCCAATCAGCGCTTTGCCTTCTCAGAAGCGTGCACGCGTTCTGCTTCAGGGATTTGCTGATGATTGGATGACACTTGTTTGATGTAGTGATCAGCACGTCTGTATTTGAGATTAGACTCTCAGATCTTTAGACTTGCATCTGATACAATCTGTATGTTCTATCTTTCTGAAAGAAGATTGATCAGAAGTTCACAGTAATATAATTACATTCTGAAGGTAAATACATGGAATTAAAACATTTTCATTCTGGGCATACTTTCATGCTGAGATGTTTCAGAATGAAATTAAACCTATCTTCTGAAAGGGGTTTAGTAAAGATATCAGCCCATTGATGGTCTGTATCTATAAATTTCAAGTTTAAAATACCTTTCTGAATATAGTCCCTAATGAAATGATGTTTTATTTCTATATGCTTAGCTCTAGAATGTAAAATAGGATTCTTACTTAAGCAAATAGCAGAAGTATTATCACAAAGAATAGGAATGTTACTCTCAAAGATCTGGAAGTCTTCAAGCTGACTTTTCATCCAGAGCATTTGTGTGTTACATCCTGCTGCTGCTATGTACTCAGCTTCTGCTGTTGACAGAGCAATTGTTGATTGCCTTTTGCTGGACCACGAGATCAGATTTTCTCCCAGAAACTGGCAGCTTCCAGAAGTACTTTTACGTTCCACTCTGTCTCCAGCAAAATCAGCATCACAGTAGCCTACTAAGCTGTAATCACTAGATTTTCTATAAAACAAACCCAGATTAGTAGTACCTTTCAGATACTTGAAAATTCGCTTAACAGCTGTTAAGTGAGATTCTCTAGGATCTGATTGGAATCTAGCACAAATACATACGCTGAATAAGATATCAGGTCTTGAAGCTGTCAGATAAAGGAGAGAACCAATCATACCTCTGTAGACTTTCTGTTCTACGCTTTTGCTTACCTCTTCTCTTTCCAGAATGCACGTGGGATGCATTGGAATCTTTGATGGCTTACATTCTGAGAGGTCAAATTTCTTCAGAAGATCTCTGATGTATTTGCTCTGATGAATGTAAGTTCCCTCTGGAGTTTGATTAATCTGAATTCCTAGAAAGAATTTCAGTTCCCCCATGAGGCTCATCTCAAATTCTGCCTGCATACACTTAGCAAATTTTCTTCCAAGAGAAGGATTAGTAGAACCAAAAATAATATCATCAACATAAATTTGACAGACTAAAATGTCACTCTTAACTGTTTTACAGAATAGAGTAGTGTCCACTTTCCCTCTGGTGAACTCATTTTCAAGCAGAAAGTTACTTAGCCTATCATCCAAGCTCTGGGAGCTTGTTTCAGACCATACAGTGACTTTTTCAGTTTGAAAACATGATCTGGATGTTTTGTATTTTCAAAACCTGGGGGTTGGTGAACATAAACTTCTTCTTCTATATAACCATTTAAGAATGCACTTTTGACATCCATCTGATACAGAGTGATGCCTCTATTAACAGCAAATGAAATTAAAAGTCTGATAGATTCTAACCTGGCGACTGGGGCAAAGGTTTATGTATAGTCTATCCCCTCTTGCTGACTATAACCTTGTGCAACCAGTCGTGCCTTGTTTCTGATGACTTCACCTTGTTCATTTAGCTTGTGTCTGAACACCCATCTTGTTCCAATGACGTTGAATCCTTTTGGTCTGGGAACGAGATCCCATACGTCGTTTCTGGTGAATTGATTCAGCTCTTCTTGCATTGCCAGAATCCAGTCGTTGTCCAGAAGTGCTTCATCAATAGAAGAAGGTTCAATCAGAGACACAAGTCCCATAAGAGTTTCTTCAGAGTTTCTGAAGCTTGCTCTTGTTCTGATTGGATCTTCCTTTCTTCCTAGGATAGTTTCTTCTGGGTGATCCAAACTGCTTCTGGGTAATCTCTTCTGAGGTTGATCAGCAGCAGTTGTAGGATTTCTAGCATTGCTCCTTTCAGACGTTGAAGGAATGTCTGTGTTGAGAGCTTCTGATGACTTGTCTTCAGAACCTGCAAATTCAATTTCTATACCTGCAAGATTTTCATTCTGCTTTGACTTTTCAGAGTCAAGCTTGTCATCAAAATGAACACTGATTGATTCTTCCACAATCTGTGTTTCTGTATTGTATACTCTGTACCCTCTTGAGCGTTCAGAGTATCCTAACATAATACACTTCTGTGCCTTAGAATCAAACTTGTTCAAATAATTCTTTGTATTCAATATATAGCAAGTACATCCAAATGGATGAAAATACGAAATGTTGGGCTTTCTGTTCTTCCACAATTCATATGGAGTCTTTTCCAGAATAGGTCTTATTGAGATTCTATTCTGAATGTAGCACGCTGTGTTTATTGCCTCTGCCCAGAAAGTCTTAGCAACGTTTGTCTCATTGATCATGGTTCTGGCCATTTCTTGCAATGTTCTGTTCTTTCGTTCTACAACTCCATTTTGTTGGGGAGTTCTAGGACAAGAGAAATCATGCAGAATGCCTTTGTCATTAAAGAATGACTCAAAATCCTTATTTTCAAATTCTCCACCATGATCACTTCTGACTTTAACGATTCTAAGATCTTTTTCATTCTGAACTTGGTTACAGAAGGTAACAAATACAGAGTGTGACTCGTCCTTGTGTCTTAAGAACTTTACCCATGTCCATCTGCTATAGTCATCTACGATTACTAACCCATACTTCTTGCCACTGACTGAAGCAGTTTTAACTGGTCCAAATAAGTCAATGTGCAGAAGTTCTAATGGCTTAGAGGTAGAAACAACATTTTTGGATTTAAAAGAAGGTTTTTCAAATTTTCCTTTCTGACATGCTTCACACAGAGCATCTGAATTGAACTTCAAGTTTGGAAGTCCTCTGACCAGATTGAGTTTGTTAATCTGAGATATTCTTCTCATACTAACATGCCCCAATCTTCTGTGCCAGATCCACTGCTCGTTGTTAACAGACAGAAGACATTTTACGTTCTGATTTTTTAGTTCAGAAAGTTTGATTTTGTAAATGTTGTTTTTCCTCTTTCCATTAAACAGGATAGTCCCATCTTTCTGACTAACAGCTTTACATGATTTTTGATTAAAGATTATATCATAACCGTTATCACTTAATTGACTTATGGATAACAGATTATGCATCAATCCATCTACAAGCAGAACATTATTAATAGAGGGAAGATTTCCGTTACCTACAGTTCCAGAGCCAATTATCTTTCCCCTCTGGTTGCCTCCAAAGCCAACGTGGCCTCCAGGCTTAAGTTCCAGGCTTTGGAACATATGCCTTCTTCCCGTCATGTGTCGTGAGCAGCCAGAGTCCAGGTACCATGACTGGTGTTTCTGACTTGCTGCTAAAGATATCTGCAACATGTATTATTTTATCCTTAGGTACCCAGATCTTCTTGGGTCCTGATTTGTTAGTTTTACCAAAACTCTGGTTGAATTTTGGTTTCACAGAGTGCTTACTGCTAGTGTATTTGATGTCGTGTGTGTGACCATACACAAAGTGTGAATTTAGAGGAGTGTGTTTAATAATTAAATCCATGACATTCTTAGGTGTAGGAACCTTACCTTGGTATCCTATTCCTTTCCTGCCGTTTCTGCTAACTCCATAGATCATTGAAGCCATTCTGCTTCTATCTATGCTTTTAGCAAGGAACTTCTGGAAACTGTGATCATACTCCTTGATGATCTCATCAGCGTTGCTGGGAGTTTCAGAAATTGGTTCCTTCTGAGAGTTTTGTAAAGAGTTTTCTAATTTTGAAATTTTATCTCTCAGCTCAGAGTTTTCCAATTTGAGACTCTCAGACTTATTAGAGTCAGATTCAAGATTCCTTTTCAGGTTTCTGAATTTAGCTCTAATCTGCTGATAGCGTTCCAGAATTTCATTGAGGCTTTCAGCAAGTTCAGCCTTTGTAAAATTAACAGCGAAGTTAGGGAATACCTCTTCTGTGTCTGATTCTGAGTCTGATTCAGAAGCTTCACTGTCATCTGGAATGTTAGCCATGAGCGCTATGTTTGCCCTTTCATCATCTGATTCTGAGTCAGCTTCAGACGAGTCAGAGTCATCCCATGTGGCCATGAGACTTTTCTTCTTCTCTCTTCCAAACTTCTTTTTGGGCTTTTCCCTCTGAAGCTTTGGGCAGTCACTCTTGTAGTGTCCTTGCTCATTGCACTCGTAGCAGATGATGTCTTTTGTGTTTGGCTTCTTGCTACCGGAGGAGCCTTCAGATCTTCTGTATCCAGAGGAAGAATATGTCCTTCTGTATCTGGAGGAAGACTCGTTCTGATCAGATCTTCTGGGATTCCTGAACTTCCTTTGTCTTTGCTTCCACAGTTGATTTACTCTTCTGGAGAGAAGGGAAAGTTCGTCTTCTTCTGATGAGGATCCATCAGATGTTTCTTCAACTGCCTGCAAAACTTTAGATTCAGATTTTCTGTTAGATTTTAAAGCTAAAGGCTTACCTTGCTTTTGAGGCTCATCAGCTTCTAGCTCTATCTCATGACTTCTGAGGGAGCTTATAAGTTCCTCCAGAGTGATTTTGTTGAGATCCTTCGCTAGCTTCAGAGCAGTAACCATAGGCCTCCACTGCTTGGGTAAACTTCTGATTATCTTCTTGACATGGTCAGCAGTAGAGTATCCTTTGTCCAGAACTTTGAGACCAGCTACCAGAATCTGGAATCTAGAGAACATAGTTTCAATGGATTCAGATTCTTCCATTTTGAACGCCTCATACTTCTGAATGAGCGCCAGAGCTTTTGTTTCTTTGACTTGAACGTTGCCCTCATGCGTCATTCTGAGAGAATCAAAGATGTTCTTAGCTGTGTCTCTGTTGGAGATCTTTTCATACTCAGTATAAGAGATGGCACTGAGGAGGATGGTTCTGGCCTTATGGTGATTCTTGAAATCACGCTTTTGTTGATCAGTCATTGATTTTCTATCAATCTTCTGACCAGTTGCATTCACAGGGTGCGTGTATCCATCTGTCACCATATCCCACAGATCAGCATCATGTGCTAGAAAGAAGCTTTCAATTCTGTCTTTCCAGTAATCAAAGTTTTCTCCATCAAAGACTGGAGGTTTGCCGCTGAATCTGTCTCTGTCCTCATTGTTGTCATTGCTGAAATGAGAGTTGTTTCCTGCCATTGTGTTTTTCTGACGCTGGATCTTGTACTGACACGGTTAAGTGTTTTAGCTCAGAACCAGGCGCTCTGATGCCAATTGAAGGGGTGAAAAACACAAGAAGGGGGGGTTGAATTGTAAAAACTGGAATCTTAAAGAAATTGACAAGATATTTTTATCCTGGTTCGTTTGATCTCAAACTACTCCAGTCCACCCGTCAAGGTGATTTCGCCTCTCTCCAACGAGGTCTTAATTCACTATATTCAACTGAATACAAATCTGCTTTAACAACTGCTAAAGCCTTCTTGATTCAAACCACAATCCGGTTTGTCAAGGCAACACTTTCTTACAAAGGTATAAAACAAATGTGTGTGAATGTTTTCTACAAAACTTTATCACAACTGTGATGTATACACAAATTAAGCTTAGAAACTTAGATTGCTAAACACTAATGGAGTATCAGAGTTTGTGGTTTAGCAAAACTGGTAGATGAAGATTATTGTTCAGCTTTGTGCGTGTAGAGATTTGGAGAGCATTAGCCATTATAATCTTCGAAGCCTTGTTTATATAGCACTTGAGAAGATGAACGTTGAATGCAATATTCTTGATTCAATGCTAATAACAAGCTTTCCTTTTTGAGCAGATCTTGTCTAGAATGATGCCGTTGGAATTAATTAGCGTTCAATGCACAGTACCGTTGCTTCTTCAATGCACGTTCTGGCTTGGCTCATTCTGATTCTGCTTCGCTGCTGATGAACTATTGTTTCTGTATCAGAGTGTTTACGCGCAGTTCTGTTCATCAAGCTTCAGCATGTACGTGAGTTGATCATCTGATCTTGATGTTCTGATTCAGCAACTTCTGATGCTGGTGTATCAAATCAAATTCTGATGCTGAAGAAGTGATCTTGCTTATTTTAATCAGCGTATCTGCAAGTCAGAGCATAGTAATTTTAGGCAGCATATAGTTCAAACATGAAACATATAACTACTATATCTTTTCACTTTGTTATCATCAAAACTTAAATATAGGGTACTAGATTCAAACATTGTTCTAACAAGAATTGTCGGGTTCCCTGTAGGAAAGGGCGTAACCCCACTCTAAAAGTAGTTCGGTTCCTGGTTGAAAAAGCTCTTCACAATAGGAGCAAAAATAAGAATTATCAAGGTTGTCGGCATATCTGCACCCGGCTCAGCTCAAGGTGAAATCCAAGCAAAGTTAGAAGAGCAGGAGAAAGCAAGGTGCGAAGCACTAGTGACATCCTCAAGGTAACGAGTTATGAGCTCCTAACGGGTAGGAAAATAGAGAATAGAAGAAGCTGCAATTGCTCCTATTGAATGAGTTTCAGTTGGAAGAGGGGGCATTAGCGGTTTAGGAATCGATCTAGCTTCTTCTCCTAGAGATGGAGATGCGGCATAACCGTATGAACCGTACTCGTCTGCTTCCTAGGTACCTTCCATCGTTGACCTCTATACCTCTTCAGGGTATTGGCTTCGATTCTGGCAGAAGCGGGATGGCACACGACCTTTTATGTTAGGTTAGTGTCCAAGGGAACGACCATACCGAGGGATAGATACTTGGAAAACCAATAGAAAGGTGCGAGACTATATCCACATCGATTCAAATCATTAAGTGTTAGTTTTGATGACAAAACTCTTACCTGGCGTGTCGAAAAGGTGAGGGTGCTCCTCCCGCATCTTCTCCTCAAGTTCCCATGTAGCTTCGCGCTCGGAATGATTCCTACACGACGTATGGAATTGTGCGCGTCCTTAGTACCTGATCCTTTCTATCAATAATCTTCTCCGGGCGTTCTTCATAAGTTAATTTATTATCTACAACCATATCCTCTATCAACCAGATATGCTCTGGCGACGGTACGTATTTCCTCAGCATGGATACATGGAATACTTTGTGAACTCAGGAGAGCGCAGGACGTAGTGCTAAAAGGTATGCCACATCTCCTATCGCTTACTTGCGTTCAATGAATGAAGTTTGCTCTTTCGAAAATCGATTAGATAGCAATGTTACTCTGAGTTCCTGCTTCACTACAGGGGAAAGGGAAAGAAACGAAAAAAAATTAGTTAAGCAAAGCCCATGGCCTACCCCTCCTACTCTTCCATACCAGTGAAATAAGTTATTCTTTCGAATAGGCCTAACCCTTGGGGAGAGGGTTATGTTATTGGGTTATAAAGAGGGACTCCCACCTCACTCAACCATAAGGAGACATTTAGAATAGTGATTGATTATGAAGACTTTTACTAGCAAGTCAGTGTCGTTCCTGTTAGAACAATGTTTGAATCTAGTACCCTATATTTAAGTTTTGATGATAACAAAGTGAAAAGATATAGTAGTTATATGTTTCATGTTTGAACTATATGCTGCCTAAAATTACTATGCTCTGACTTGCAGATACGCTGATTAAAATAAGCAAGATCACTTCTTCAGCATCAGAATTTGATTTCATACACCAGCATCAGAAGTTGCTGAATCAGAACGTGAAGATCAGATGATCAACTCACGTACATGCTGAAGCTTGAGGAACAGAACTGCGCGTAAACACTCTGATACAGAATCAAATAGTTCATCAGCAGCGAAGCAGAATCAGAATGAGCCAAGCCAGAACGTGCATTGAAGAAGCAACGGTACTGTGCATTGAACGCTAATTAATTCCAACGGCATCATTCTAGACAAGATCTGCTCAAAAAGGAAAGCTTGTTATTAGCATTGAATCAAGAATATTTGCATTCAACGTTCATCTTCTCAAGTGCTATATAAACAAAGCTTCGAAGATTATAATGGCCAATGCTCTCCAATTCTCTACACGCACAAAGCTGAACAATAATCTTCATCTACCAGTTCTTCTAAACCACAAACTCTGATACTCCATTAGTGTTTAGCATTCTAAGTTTCTAAGCTTCATTTGTGTATACATCACAGTTGTGATAAAGTTTTGTAGAAAACATTCACACACATTTGTTTTATACCTTTGTAAGAAAGTGTTGCCTTGACAAACCGGATTGTGGTTTGAATCAAGAAGGCTTTAGCAGTTGTTAAAGCAGATTTGTATTCAGTTGAATATAGTGAATTAAGACCTCGTTGGAGAGAGGCAAAATCACCTTGACGGGTGGACTGGAGTAGTTTGAGATCAAACGAACCAGGATAAAAATATCTTGTCAATTGCTTTAAGATTCCAGTTTTTCAATTCAACCCCCCCTTCTTGTGTTTTTCACCCCTTCAGTTCCCTCAAGTCAAGCAAGGTACCGAGTTAGATAAAGAATTATAGGGGGTGTAAGCCTAGATACTAACTATTTCCCTTGCATTTTAAAAGCATGATTTTTACCTTCGGGGAGGGATACTTCTTTCTTTGACTTTATAGAAAACATTTATACTTGATTGAAGATATACCAAAACTCTCGTCTATTTCGATGGTATGATAGTAACTAGAGCTCCGGAGAAAATGACCATAGAATTCTTTCTTAGCCTTAGACAAAGAGAACGGGAAACCAGGAACCAAGCAGGCCTCTTGGCAGGAAAACAAGCTAGATCACGTTCTCGAAATAAACCAAGTTTTTCATGTAGGATTTGGTTGGTGGTCTATTAAGGTCTTGAGCCCCTAGGAACTACTCGGAAATAAGGTAAGTAAGTTAGAGAGCTATGTCCCAATTGTTGAGGAATGGGGTCTTAAGACAGACAAGGCTTTAGTAACGAGTTTGACTAACCGAGGATGAAATTGCCACAGACCAGCATCAGCTAGCTCATGTCTTGGGCAGACTAGCTTTTACCAAGAAATAGTAAATAAAAGATTTCTTTGGTGGTAGGGGAAGTTGTAACAAAGTTCCCTTTTTCAATCAGTTCCAAGACCCCGAGGCTCGAGCCCTCAATCAGATTTTTGGGGGATCTTTGTCGTTGATCCTAGCAATGAAGAAAGATGATCTTCCTTTAGCCGGGCACACACCAAGTAAGATGTGAAGATGTTCACTTCCCTAGTTAAGACATATTCCCAAGCTAGAGAGACTAACTTAGCTCTTTTTATTCTGCCTCGATATAACTTTTGAGTGACTACCCTAAGAAATCAGACTTATGCTCAGTTCTCCTCGGGATAAGCTGCTCTTGTTTCATAAGCAAATGTGGCAACTGGTGGTAACGTATAAAAGTACCATATACTATGTGTGAGCCGTTAGAGTATAATCAAGTCCATGTCTTCTTAGTCAGTGTCTCAGTCACGGAAATTAAAAGTACAATGTCCCTGGTATACTACTAAAGCTCTAACTCTTATCTGTCTTCTAGACGAGTGAAGTGACCAATGGGGATTGGTCACGAACGCTATAAGCGAGGTTGCTTTCCGCCTTAGTACATCTCACATTGTGGTACCCTTTAGAGTTATAGTCAATGTATCACTGGTATAGGAGTTTATTATCCGTCTGAGATTGGGTTGGTGTGCAGTGTACTATTACTATAAGGTACAAGATCGAAAAAACACAGAGTGAATACATTTGTCGATCTCTAGTTTATATGCTAGAGTTGTTTCATCCATTTCTATTTATACTCGGTGAGGCACCTTTTGAGGAAAATCCTACGAAATCCCATCGGTTCCAGCTTTGTTAGTTTCATGGAGGAAAGGGGATTGATGACTTTTATAAGTTATTTGAGCAATTCAACTAAAGTGAAGAAAAATAAAGGATCTTATTTTCATCCAAGCGCTTTGTACGCTGTGTGCTATTTTGACATCTCATTACTACCTATCAAGTTAAACTTGCCTATGGTATACCCACCTATAGAGTGGCGGAATGCCCGCAATGATGGTTAAAATGCTAGCCAGATGTCCGATCTTAGAGGGGGTTACTTAAGTTATCCAACATTAGATATGTATGATCGTTATCGCCTGTTAAGTAGCGTAAACTTTAATCACTTCAATATTTTTCTTCCACCAAATGAGTATGATCTGTGTAATGTAAT